>WUAM01000260.1:5810741-5827766 GCA_024336885.1 Actenoides hombroni
GGAAGGGAAGGGAAGGGAAGGGAAGGGAAGGGAAGGGAAGGGAAGGGAAGGGAAGGGAAGGGAAGGGAAGGGAAAATGGAAAAAGGAAAAAGTCTTATAGGTAGCAGAGAAGACTTCCTTTTGTGGGAGGGGGTGCAACAGCACAAAAACATCAGTGAGGGCAGTTGAGGAAAACTGAAAAAGAAATTGTGGTTTTTTTGTAACTTTCTTGTTGATGACTTCTCAAGCCTAATCACCTTGACCTTGAGAATACGAGCCAACATAAAATAGAATTGTCACTGCTCTGTGGTAAAGCTCTGTGGTAAAGTATATTTATAAATTATACTCATGTAATTCAGAACATAATTGTTAAAAAGTGTGAGTTTTGAAGATGTAACAATGATTATTAATAACTTGTAAGGACTGACCATTTGCAAGAAATACTTTACTAATGAGCATGCTTACTAAACTTCAATTTAAAAGGGTAAAACTGACCATATTTATCAGTCTTCTAATCACTCCATCACAGCAGTTTCTAATTCCCTTACATAAATATGCATATATTAATTTGCAACACAGGAGAGGAAGACAAACATCTCAGGTTTTCAAACATTCACTCCTGTACAGGATCATTATCCTCTGTTTCAGTCTCTTTAATTTTTTCCTTAACTATCCAGTCTGTATCCTTAACTATCTTTAAGCAATTATTTGCTTAAAGCTCATGTCCAACTTTTAGACAAATTGAAGTGATGTAAATCCCATATAAAGTCAGATTTCTAGAGAAAGACAAGGAAGGTGATCAAAAGAGAGAAATGTTCTTGAGAGAAATAGAATTAGAAAAGAAATAAGGAATGCATATAAAAGACAGAAGAGAGATAAGGGAAAGAATGGGGAGGGAGGAAAGGAAAAAAAAAAAAACGGGGAAAAAAAAAAAAAATAAAAAAGAAAGAAGAGGTTAGACACCATCTGTTATTGACCCAGCTGAAATGGAACAAACTCAGGAAATAAAAAGCAGAATACAATCAAAAGACATAATATGAACTGTATTCATATACAAGCACACTAAATAATAAGTTTATTAACAATAGTTCACAGTTAACTGATTGTAAATGGATGGCATATCTCTCCTAACTTCCATTAGATACAGCAATTTGTAGATCATATACCTTTAAGAATATCCTGTAAATTTATTCTTTTTCCTTTTAATTCCAGATTGCTAAGAATATAGCCTTGGAGAGGTCAGGGCAAACAAGTGCTTTCCTCATAAGTTACCATTTTTAGTTAGGAGAACAATAGATAGAGGCTACCTTTTTCAAGGCCTGATTACCAATATGTCCCATGATATTACAGATGTATTAAGAAATCACGGTTTTGTTTTTAAATAAACAAGAAATGTAAAAGAAAATGAACACAAATTTAAACCTATGATGAAATCTTTATACAGAATTAATATGTGTTAATGAATAAAAAACTCAAGTATTTTAAAATCTAATTGTGGCCTTTATATTTGAAAAAAATTATCTTTGTCCTCCATGATATCAATATTTCTTATTATTCTATTAAATACATTTTTCTATTTAAAGTAATAAAGCCTGTAAGAAACAGCTTCATAAGTATGTTTTGAATAGAAAATAGGCAATTAAACTTTAGTTCAAAATGAGAAAATAAACAAAACCTTTCTGTTTCTTTGTGTAATAGATTTATCCTTGACTGAGATTAGAACATGAATGGACTGTATGAAAGATAGCATATTCTGCCATTGTTTGAAAGGCATAAAACACTTTTGTAGAAGGTTATTATCAGAGAATTAGTAGGATTTACAGAAGGGATATTTTCTGATGGCTTGATGTTCTTTTGCAGTTGTTTGCATTTTTATTATTATGGCTAACGGGATTATACACTGTATAATTATAAGACTGAATAATTATAATTCTAAATATAATTATAATTCAATAATATCTTTTTTTTTTTTCCTTTTATTTGAACACTCAATACTTGCAATATTTGTTTTCTCAGGACTTTATTAGCAACAAAAAATGAACTAAAAGCTTACATTAGCTCATTATAAAGCAGTATACAGTATGCTGTACACTAAATAGCCTGTTATCCTGGTTAGAAATATAACATCAGCCATACCTTCAAACTTTGAAATACAGAAAAATTTCTTTCCTAATAAAAAGCATTCTGCAAATAGCTTGGTATGAAGACAAAGAAAAGGTTTTATCTAATGGGACAGAATACCATGGAAAATCTGGAGCACCAATGCTTTTCTTAAGATATAAACTTTCTGTGTGATCTCAAAGACAAATAAAAGGTTCTTTTACAACTAGTCTAGTAAAACCATCTTGCAGCATTTTTCCTTTTCTTTCTGTTTGATTGAGCATAGAGGCAAGTATTTTTGTATCGCTGTTCACGATCTATTTTGCCCTTTTCTTAGAGAAAAGCTCATTCATAAAGAATTGGGGAATCTGTGATAGTAACAACAATGACTTCACTAGTAATAAGTTTAACTCATGTCAAGAACATTCATCAAATTCCTTCTGGCTTGGGGTTTTAAAGTTTTCTTTAGCACATGAAGTATTTATAAAAGGCACACATAGGCTTAATGTGCAAGGCTTGTAAATTTTTAGTTTCATCCTATTTCTGTTAATCTAAGAATCTATTTGATGTCTAAACTCCAAAGCTGGTTCCTGACTAAAATGTTTATCAATTTTATTTTCTGGAGTGTTGTATGTGCTACATAAACCAGTATTATTAATAAATCAAAATAGAATACCTTTAGAATGTAATTTTCTAAACCACTTATTAAAATTATGAAATATATAGGAGATACAATTTCTGGAGAATCACACTGGAATTGAAATTTGTAATTCTAGCCTTTCCTGTTTATCCACAGATTACTTTTTACATTTTTCCATGTGATGGCTATAATATTTTAGATTTTATAGAGCAGATGCACATTACACCAAACCCTTTGAGCAGTGTGAGAGTCTAGGAAAGATTCTCATAATTGGTCATACATCTACAATTATAATCATTTTACATTCATATACCTTCTTTATAAATATAAAATAATACAAACTATTAGGGTATTAATTTACTATGAGATAAAAATAATTTTAATTTAAATGACAATAAGGTTTCTGTACACATCTTTTATTACTGAACATATTTAGCAGCTTGCAAATCGGACTTGTAAGATTCATTCATGCTGAATGAATATAGTGTAATACATCACAAAGTCTGTAAGCAGTGATGAAAATGTGTTTTCAGAAGAGTTTGCCTGTGGTCTACTTTTCCAATTGAAATAAATATGTGTTTTATCAATGAGACTCATAATCTTTTTAACACTAATTTAATAGAAGCATAGACAGGTAGGCTGGTGCTACAGACTTCACTTCTTGGGTTACTAATAGGAGTGGAAGCAATTTCACTGCACCGCATACATCCTATTATAAGAGGATGATATAAATAACAGCATGGGATGGCAAGATTAATCATCTAAAAGGCTGATAAATTATATAGCCTAGTCTTTTATACAATTACTGTGTAAAATTTGATGTGTTTTCAAAGTATAATTTTTCTTAATTTTCATAGATTCTTTTAATTTCATTTCATTTTTTTTTCTTCAGAATTAGACTTGCAGTTTTTGCACTAAAATTAAAATATTCTAAAGCATTAATTTATTGAGTATTTTTAGATGAATGGTTTGACTAACCAGTATACATAAAACAAGGAAAAGAAAAAGTTACCTGATTCAACTGCAAGCACCTCTTGTTCTGGGTTTCCTTTCAGTTGCTTTTGTTATGTTTTTATTCTGTCAATGTCAGTAAGGGGATGATGAATGTCTCTTTTTAGTTCAAGGATTAAGAGTAATGTAGTAATCACAGAGTCCTTTCTTTAAGAACAACAAAGAAAATTACAATTTTCCAGGAACTGAAGAGCTCTGTTTAATATTTCTTTGAGGATTTCCTCTCTGACAGTAGGCAAATTTCTTTCACAGTTCCTTATAGAGTTGTCTTTTACAAACTTCCAACCAGCAGAGTTGTTTGTACTGCTTATCTTAGGTGGCATAGGCACATGTGTGTAATCAGGTGCAGATAGTCAGATTCTATTTTGTGAGCCAGACTCCTACTGGCAGCTTTAAAGACCTGCAGTTGACCAGCTGTTGGATGAGGAGATCTTTGAGCAAGGTCAGTCCTGTATGAATGGGCGTTTTTGGACCCATCCTGGCTTATGCTATAGAGAAGGAGAGTCAGGGTACATCTACCCTCATATTGCATGAGAAAAGTCTTTCAGGTCATAGAAGGTGGGTTGATCCTGTTCCTTTGTCTGAAAGACAATTGACATAAGTGTGGTTTCAATAGTCAAATTTGCTAGGTAATATATTGATTACTTTGGTTATCAATTTATTTTCATTGTTAATATTTAGTTCCATAAACCTTTTAAAGTTTCTGCAAAGAAAGTAACTTACATGGCTTTACCCTGTCTATCATGGAAGTTTGCTCATTTTACTAAAAACGACCCCAAATTAACATAAATTATTCACTATGTCAATGCCCATAGTTCACTTCTGGATTAAAAGTACTGAGAAAACTGTACCACTTTCTTTTTATATTGCACTTGGTTTTAAAACATGGTGTGTTTTTTTGGGGTTTTTGTTAGGTTTTTTTATTGAGTTCCAAATTAAAAAGAGAAAACAACAAATAAATTAACTGGTCTCAATCTAACTATGTGAGAATCCTATTTATGAGGCCTGTAGCTTGTGTGCTTCCTCACTGTCCAGTGTATCAGTAACAAAAGACTATGAATGTCTTCTCATTGTTTTCAGTTTGCTTTTCTTATTGTTTAACAAGACAATCATGCTAATTGGATGTGATAAGTAATGTTTCATTTTATGTCCATTTATTTTCCATCTGACAAAAAATTTATCTTCTTATCAATAACATGAAGATGTCTCAGAAGAAACACTCTAGAACAGACCCAGTGACAGACTGTATTTTCTATGAACCTAAAGCACAATTTTGTTTAATATTTAGACTTTCAAAAGAGACCTAGGACGAGTGCTTCTTCTAGACATAAGATAAGGGTTTTGTGTAGTCTTCTCTTCTCTAGGCCGAACAACTCTAGATCTCTCAGCCTGTCTTCATAAGGGAGGTGCTCTAGCCCTCTGATCATCTTTGTGGCCCTCTTCTGGACTCACTTCAGCAGGTCCATGTCCTTCTTATGCTGGGCGCCTCAAAGTTGAACACAGTACTCCAGGTGGGATCTCAAGAGAGTAGAGTAAAGATGTAGAATCATTTCCCTCAACCTTCTGGCCACGCTTCTTTTGGTGCAGCCCAGAATGTGATTAGATTTCTGTGCTGCAAGCACACTTTTCTGGTTCATTTTCAGGTTTTCCTCCACCAACACCCCCAAGTCCTTTGTCATAATGCTGCTTGCAATCTACTCTTTGACCAGACTGTATTTGTACTTTAGTTTTCTTTGCATTCTTCATCTGACATGGAAGCTTTAGTATTGATTTGACCAGTGTTCACTGTGCAGAAATCTACCATCTGTGAGCATTTTTGTTGCACTCCCTTCTACAATCAAGCCTGAGATATTTCAGGAGAAAGCACTGAATTACCTTAAAACCCCTTATTTGCACTGACATTACCAGAGTACTGCACTGTGAATGTCTTCTATAATGCATAGTGTTCAAATAGCTGTAGGACTTTTCTAAATTGCTCTGGTTTATTGTAACAGTAAAATTCTGGAAATGTAGCCTTACTGCCATGAACCTTTTCAACATACTTATTTTTTAAAAAATATACCTGTTATTTGGGCTATTTTAACCTTCTGCTTTGATTTTGCTACTCAAAGATTTGATGGTCTTATCATCAAGTACATATTATGACAGACATGTGGTCTCTGAGAACTCAGAAGTCAAATACTATTTTTTCACATGCAAATACCAATAGTTTCAGCACCAGGCTTTAAGTTTCTGTCCTTTTTAAAAAAAAAATTTGCCTCTTGTACAGCACTTGTCACTCTTAGCTAAATGTCCTATTCACTGAATGTACTAGAATAATATCAGCCAAGCAATTCAAATAGCAGTGTAACTTCTGTATTTGTGTGTCCCCAGGATGATGCTGTGCAAACAAAGCCTTTCAGGAAATGTTGCTGAGTGCCACTGACTCTAAAGTGCCTAATCTAACTCTTTCATTAGTACTACATAGTTATTAAGACTTTCCCTTTCCAAGGGTCTGAAGGTTGGTTTTATTTGGAAACACAGCTCTACATCTGAAACTGATTGTCTTTTTGTTTCGATGGACTGAAAAAAATGGCTAAAAAATGATCAGAGATTCTTCAGGTGATAATTACTATTTTCCCAATATCTTTAAATTGTGATTGCATGCACAATTATCTTATGCTTAATGAATAAATGTTACCAGGAGGTATCTGTTTAACTTTCCAAATCTGTGGGATCAAGGGAGAGAAATAAAATGGTAAACAAGCTACATTCTTGTCATGAGTATTCCCTAATGTTTTCATGGTATGTGTGGAACTCCTCAAAGGTAAACAAGAACTGTCATTAATCAGAAGATGCTGATTGGTAGAAAGAAAATTGGTTTGATACTTGCTGAAAATCCCAAGAAAAAGTATTTCTAATGAGCTCTTAGGAATTTCACCTTTAGTTCAGAGATGAGATTACTATTACTGCTCAACAGCTTGTCTAGTGTGCCTATTTACTTCTCATAATGATGCACTTGTGAGTAGTGATGCAGTTTGGATATACTTCTGCCTCCTTGACATCTTCTTCCTTAGATATAGTCCTGTCATGAAAATGGAGATTAATAACTTTACAGAGCACTCAGTTGTGGGCAGGATCATGGGCAAGCAACACTTGAATATATGGCCAGATTAAGTGGAACTCCAAACAAGCTGCTTGTGCCCTTTGTATCTGAGAGGCTTTATTCCTGTGCTTCCCTAATAATTCATCTTCAGATATTTCCATTTTCCTTCCTGGCATCAGTTTTATGCATTGGGTACTACTCTTCATATAACATAAGTAATTGGGCACAATGGTATTCAATTGCATGTATCAGAGACAAACTTTGTATTCTGGTTACAATCACGTATCACTTTTTCTGTCTGGGATCTTGAAAATTTTGTAATATACAGTACTCTTAAGTTTTCTGTAAGCATTTCCTATATCCTGGAAACAGCTGAAGATATTAGGTTTGAGGGGATATTCTGCATGAAGAGATTGATAAATTCATGGTTTATTTCCACAAGTTTTGGGAAACTACTCCAGCATATGACAATGACTCTGTGTGCATGTTAGTAGTGATCTTCGAAGTTCAGGTAATGAGGACATGAAGGTTATTATTTAAGGAATTATTATTTAAGGAGATTTTAAAAAGTTTCATATGAGGTATATCTGATGTTTGCATGGGCATAAGCAGCAAGAGATTAGGTTGCACAAACTAATTGTTAGGATGTTTGAGCTTGAATCTACACAACAAGCCACTAAATGTATGAGGTCTGCCTAGTTATATAAAGGTCCAATAATTTGAATATATATTATCTTTGCTCTTTTTAATAAATATTCATAATTTAAACTCTGTTCTACTGATTCATTGTTCACTGATTCACTGTTTCTATTTTGGTCTTCATTTGGATGAACACGTTATCATATGTCTCGTTCTTGACACATGCCAGTGTGAATAATTCCTAACCTCCCTTCATACAAATGTTTATCTACCAGTGACACTTAAGATCACTATTCCCTTTTTATCCAAATTCTCACTGAAGACTCATGTAAATCCTAAAAAAACCCCAAATCATCAAACAATTGTGAGTGTAACTAGTGATGTTCTATCGATTTTTCTCACTTCCACTCCTCTTTTTCTTTGTCCAGAGCATTAATAATTCCACCGCTATAACTAATACATCATATTAGTTTCAGTCATTTCTTTATATGCCATGCTAAACAGCTCCTCTTCATCATTGATAGTATTGTATTTTATATCTGTATGTAAAATCTTTACTGCTTTTCCATTACAGACTTCAGTAATTCTGTACATGATCAGATAGTTTAGCTTTGCCTGATATTACAGGCCCTATAAATGACCTTCACAGTTTTTTATGTATAGCTTAAAGTTTCTCTGTTGACCAGAAATGAGCAAAGCTTTTCCTAACAGGGAATTATCACATGTGAAGTAGATATGCTGGTTGCATGATACAAACTGCAAAAATTCAGAACTCTTCTTAAAGCTGGCCAGATATGATCAAAATGATGCTTCTGAAATGCATTTGATTTCTGCATAGCTGACAGTTTGTCTATATGCAGTCCTCTACATACCCACAATCTTTTGTATAAGCATTTGATCAGCATTTTGCTGCTCACAAGAATTAAAAGAGTATCCTCAGAGGGGTATCTCTGCATTCAGGCACATTGCATAGGAACATTTTTTCCCTTCGGAACAGTCTTTATCCTTCTATGCTTTAAGTTACAGTCATTTGGTAAATACAGATGTGACACATGAGAAGTATTGCAAAGCCTGGAAGAAAGTTGTCAAAATGAATAATTTTGTATTGCCACCATTACTACCACACCTTGTGAAACATGGAAGATTCTTAGGTACGAAAGGGTTGCATTCAATATTTATTTAGAATGCTACATGATCCAGGCATCATTATAATCCTGACTGATGAGCTAAATAGAAAGGACAAAGTATATTGAAGAAGTTTAAAGGGGAGACATACTGATATGTCTTTAGTCACAGCTACAGCAGAAAAAAAGGTAAAATATTATTGTCTTTTTCTTCACAAAAATCAACCAATCGTTTGGAACAAACACATAGACAATCTCCTATTTCCACGGAGGGAAAAAAAACCCAAAGAAATGTGAACAGAAGAGCAGAGTAACCATGTAGCTGTAGGTTATGTAGCAAAGATCACCTTTAAGGAAGAGGAAAAACACCATAAAATTTGTGAAATACATTTTTCAAAATTTCAACTTCCGTGAAGCCATGCTAACAGTATGACAGATTAGACATTCTGAAATCTCTAATGTAGTAATGGTAGAAAGCAACTACTTTGGGATTCATAGTCCACCCTACTACTTTTATAAATTCCATCCATGAAATAAGATGTTGGAAGTTTTTTTTTAGTTTAAGATTACTAAGATGCAGAGCATGTTCCATAATTCTCAATTTTGTAGGTACCAAGAGAAAATATTATAGTGGTTTAACATGACAGGTAGACAAATGGTACAGAGACTTTCACTAAATGTTCCTTAATTCATTGACAAAAGAGTACATTAGAAGTCATTGTTCTTGCTCTCAAATTTTCTATACATAAATGACTGAGCACTAAAATCCTCTAAGAGAAACACATTTAATATAGAAATTAATGCTGTTCTGAGATTTGATCCAGATATTAGAACAAATCCAAACTGTGTTTATGTAACCTGTCAACATGTACATACTATTTACACTATACACTTCATTTGAATTATGATTGGAAGTATACAAAAGTAACTAACATATTGTTTTGTCAACCTTTAATTAAACACTGCAATAAAAAGCAATATTACCAGACTACAACATAAGAAATTTACATTTTCTGATTGCCTACTGTTTGAATTTCCACATTCTGAAATTAGCCACATGCGCAAAGCAAACCAGAGAAAACGGTTAGAGAAGAGTGTTTACAAACTCTGTTCAGCACACTAAGATGTTGGTAAGGCTTTCCACCTATGCTTTCCACCATGCATCATTACTTATTAGGTTGTGTTTCAATGGAAACTAGACCCTCTCTTAAAAAACAAAACAACACTACAAAAAACCCAACAAATTACCAGTAAATGAACAAACAAAACCACAAACCAGAAAATTCTCATAAATAGTAGTTTATTAGTAGTTTTGTGAAATTAAAGTCACAGTTCAGTTTGTAGTGGTAGGACAGGAGGAAGCATTGGAAAAAATTATGCCAAATCTTTTGGACCTTTACACCTGCAGACTAAAAAGGAAGCATTGGTTTAGTGTTAACACTGTGATCAAGTAAAGCTCTTAAATATATAACTTTAAAGACAAGAGTGTCTACATTTCAGTTAAACACTTTATAACAAGTGCAACTATTTGTTTACATTTAAGTAAACAAATGTACATATTTGTTGCCTTTGATGATTAAGTTAGAAAAGTGAGACTAATATGCATGAAAGAATTTAGCTTCCGGGGTTCTCTGTCAATGCTGTTGACATATTCATTAGATTCAATTCATATTAATCTTCAAAACAGAAATATTTTCTACTTGCCAGTGAACTGCTGGGAATTCTAGCTACAAACATAGCAATCTCAATAGTTGAAGACTGACCTATGCTATCAAATGAACATGAACATACGCCATTTGAAAATGTTGAATCTAAACATTTAATTTGGATTGCAGATTAGGTTTCATCACTCTGATATGAATTACTAGTATTTGAACAGCTCATAAGTGTTTGAGTATTTATGAAAATGTCAAGTCTCAGAGTTCTTATAGATGTATATATTTAGCTAAAATACCATATTATATTTTATTGCCAATATTTCAGTCCTTTAGAAAGAGCAAGCAACACTGTTGCTGAGGTGATAATCACAGAAGAGGTATTGAGGTAACAGATATGAGCAAAGTACTTATTTTATGAAAAGTATTTAATGATACCCAGTAGAAATTCAGAAATAGTGGATACAGTCAAACAAGATAGGCTAAGAACAAACAATTTAACAACACAAGCAGATATACAGAACTAATTGTCTGCCTGTAAACAGCAACACATATAATTTTCAGTTTGTTTTGTAGAACATATAATTTTGCTGCTTTTATTTTTATTCAACTATTTGTGATAAAACTATGATTCTGCAAAGGAAAATGGTCATTTTTGCATCGCGTGGTCAAACTGTGACAAGCTAGCTTGAGATGATTTTGGCTGATATTTGCTTGAGTGATTCTGGTTGAACATGAGATCATGTGGAGACTAGAAAAATAAAAAAGCAAGCTAAAGAGAAGAAACTGTTTCTGCATATCTTCAAAGAGCAAAATAACCTAATGTTGCACACAGATGTTATGAGGTTAATTTTTTATGAATAACAATTTTATAGAAATATACAAGAATACATACACTGTTTGCTATTTCTGAACACTAGATAAAGCATCTAAAATTATTTTTTAAAATAATTAAAAAACATTAAAGTTACTATTTTTAAAAAAGCAAAAAATCACAAACATTATTCAGCCTCTCATACTTGCGTTTTCTTTATACTATATGGAAAGCCAGAGAAATAAGTGCAAAATACTTATGAGAAGTGATAAGCTTAATGTAAGATAACATTAATATTCTCTTAAGGTTTCCATTGTTTTTCTAAATATTTCTGAACACACATAAGAACAATACATTCACTCCAAGGCAAATTATTTTTTAGGCAAGAAATTATTTTTTAACGTTTTGTTTTGACAGAAAGAACATTGCAAGCTGTTTGCCATGGATTGATAATCTGTACTGAGACATATGTGCCAGCTTATTGAACACAATAAATGTACCTATGCCAATGTTTTAGAGTGGTTTACTCTCAAGACAGTCAATACAGAAATATTTCTGTTGCTCCCACAATTATTGTCTCTTCTAGATGGCCTGACAAGGAGGCCCAGGGTAGTTCTCTTAGAAGAACCATTATTTCTGACTACCTTTCTTGCAGAGGGGGGGCTAGAAAATGAGAAAATATCAGAAAAAAATATTTCAAATAGGCAGAACCCAGAAACAGTAACTTCAGATTGGTTGTTTTGCAGTTGCTTACTATATGTCTCTTTTGTTGAGAACTTTTCATTTCTATTAGCCTATTTAGTGCTACTATTATTCTGATAATGTAACTTTGTGACTTGCTATTTATTCATCACTGCTGCTGGATAAAAATCCTTATAAGCTATGGGAGTACTTCCAAAATTCCAGGTTCACGTTCATACCTTGGCTGCATGTCATGTCCATATGCCTTTTCTAATTTGCTGCCTTCTGAACGTGTGCATGCATGAGTGCGCACATACACACGCACACAAACACATTGCTGTCTACACCTTCATTCTTTACTACATTTAATGTGTAAAGGCTTGAGGACATAAGTGGTTTTCTGAGTCCTCCTTTTCTGGCCATACAGATAGTTATGACTATACCCTAAATTTTCTACATTTAAAATAAAAGGGATTAGTCAAACATCTTAATATCATTTCTAAGTCTGTACATTTTTACATTCCTCAATGATCTTCTTAATAAAAAAGCCAAACCGCAACCTTCTATATTTATAAATTGTATTTATATATCTTGTTGGAGAATTTGATACACACATTACATCTCACACATATTCAGCTGACATGTCAGGCTGTGTTAACATAATACACATCTGCAACAAAAATAGCACATTAGTTATAAAAAGGAAAAAGATGCAGTACCAGCAAAGAGTTGGTTGGAGTTTTCCTGGTTTTTTTAAATTTGGCCATTCACATGCATGCTTTTGGTAGAAGTATAAATCACTCAATGACTTTGCAAAAACACATCTTGAACATTTTTCAGAACTTTCATCTTTCCTACAACACACAACAGTAACGTGTACTAGATATTTTAAAATCCATTTAACACAGAAATTGATCTTTTGTTTTCAGAAAAAAAAGTAATTGGAAATCCAACTTTTCAGCTATTCCTGAGAGAGATACAGTAGAAACAAACAGATTTATCCAATAAGCCACTTATAACACACTTGAATGCACGACACTCTTTAACTAATATTAGCCTACATTTCTAGGTGGGAAAGACCATGGAAATGAGAAAATCTTTGTGAATTTGAGAAAATACAAAAATCCACTCGTATCTTGAGTGGAATTTCTCAGCTGCATCACTGCAGTAATGCTACATAACTCTGTCTGCTGTCATAGATGAAAATAACTTTTCCAGCTGAAACTCCCAGGAAAATTTGTTTCTTGGTATTACTGTGTGACCTTGGAAAGCTATTAAGGGCTAGATTAAAAAAAAAAAAAGGATTAGATCATCCATTTCCTAGCACTGAATTAAAAACCTGACTTAAGTGCGCAGAATTGCAATGTGCTAGATTTGTCACAAAGAGACTACACATAACCAGACAGGCTTCTCAGATGAACATTAACTTCATCACCCAGGAAGGAAAAGCAAAAGATGGCAAAATTTCTTAATCTTCACCTCAAGACTGCAAACAAGAAGTTTTCATACATTGTCAAGAATTATAGATCATGATTTTATCATGCAAGTAGATGCCTCCACCTCCTTTAAGAAAAATTTCAGTAGCTGGCTTCCACAGTTTTTCCCTATGATTTTAAGAAAAATATGCATTTTAAGGAAAACATGTTCTTTCTTTTTAAGATGGCAGTGCTCTTACAATTACACAAGAAGTCATTTAATGCAGGCCCCTGCTCAGGATGTGAAGGCTTCAGTTCAATTCCTTCCCCTGTTTCAGGACAGCTCAGTCTACTGTTCCTTTTTGCTCAGGTAATACTGTAATTGCTTTTACCTATTTTAAGGAATGCTGGCCTCCCTGCTTTTCCTTTTGAAGTCATCCCATGGTGTCAATACCAACCAACTAAGCAAGAAAACAAGCAAACAAGCTAGAGGTTCTTCCAAGAGGGCAGTAAGAAGGAGCATGACATGGAAGTGCAGCGATCAGGATTCTCACCTGGATGGCAGGGATGAAGATCTGTTTATATATTTTCACCACATGAGGGACTAGACTGAAAGTTCCCTGCTCTTCATTGTTTCCAAGGAAAACCTTGGCTTTGGATTCCAGATGGGTACCAGTCTGCTTTTCCTCAATATCCAGTTTGAGACTTCTACAGCCTGCTCAGAAGCAGCTTTAATATACAAAATTGAGGTACATATGGAGTTTAGGTATCTCACGAGCTAAGTGCCTGTTTTAAAGCCTGGAGTTTTAATAATATGGGCCTCAATCCTGCTTAAATAACACCAAAGCATCTAACTCATTTTAGGGGAGCTAGATCTTCTTTTATTGCATACCTGAGTCTTTCATTCCACTTCAGTACAGTTTTGTGTTTGGAAGCCGTAAAAAGGACAATTACATTAAAGTCTATATTCAGCAGAAGACTGCTTAGAAAACAGTTAGATGTTTCAGAAGTCCTCCATGGGATCTTTATTTTTACCTCCTCTGGATGTGTCTAATGGTGTAGGAGAAATAATGTTTGAACAGCATCTCTTGTTGAATTTTATATACTGGAGAAAGCAGCCAGGAAAAAACAATCAAACAAACAAACAAACAGCAACAAGAAAATAAGCCTTAAAAACCTTATAGTCTTCACATTAATTCTTGGATGTTTTTTTCTTAAACAAAAAAGTTAAAGTCAAGTGTCCTTACCTGAAGAACCACTATTTGGTTTAGCATTTAATAGCATGATTTAAAATGTGCACATGTTGAACATTATTTAATAGCAAAAATAACATTCCCCAAAACAGTGCAATGAAGTATAAAGGATAAGGCTCAGTAGAGGTGTGTTTCTGCCTTGTAAGCAGTAGATAAAATATCCTTTTCTTGCAAGTGTTCTCATCCTTTCCACTGTCCAATCCCTTCAGCTATAAAAGCTGTAGTCTGATTTAATAGCTCTTTTTGCAACTGAAAATAAGTGTTTTATGCCATTAATGTCTCAGAACTGCTGTTTTGTTTCTGTCCTTTAGTCATGTCAAGCTCTTCACATCCTGACAGTAAGACCAAACAGTCAATCACTTGCCAATTTTTCCTTTCATAGTAAGTAAAATAATACAATTCTATTCATTACAGGGAAAAAAAAAAAAAAAAAAAAAAAAAAAAAGGATGGAGAAAACCTTACATCCATCACTGTCAAGAAATACAAAGATAAAAAAATGAGCAGGGTAGACACTGCCCTGATTACAACGTGACAAAGAAAAGGTGTATTTGTCAGCTCCTCTGGTGTCAAATAACTAAACAAAAATTATGGAAAGAACTGTGGAAGAATTATTTTTAAATTCTTTTTCCAGAACCAGCTTTTCTTTGTTCTTTATTAACACTATTTTCCTACACAGCATCCTACTTAAGGTGCAGGCTAACATGCTCAGCCTTTTTTCCTGGAGAAGCAGGAGAACAATTCCTTTTAGAATAAATGCCAATAGCTGAAACGGTTGCCAGGGCCCAAGTATTCTTCTGAGTATCTCCGTGGTCCTCAGAAACACTGCCAACTTATAACATGTGTGGATCACACCTCACTCCTGGTCTCACCTGAACTAATATTCACACACTTACAAAGCTGTCTTGTAATTTTTTTTTCTTTGTATTTGTTTTGTATACTGTTTTCCAATTTATCTGATTAAATAGTTGCAGAGGTTATCTGGGCATGGGATACTTATGAACTGACAGTGGGACTCAGTCTTGTCTGCAGCTAATATTCTTTAATCATGGAATATTTTGCCTTTGGTCCTTCCATTGAAGGAAAACCTAATGTCTGGAATCATACTACTATATTAGAGTCTGAATTTTTCTCCTCTGTGAAAGCAAAATTCTAAACTTCAGTTTATGGAGGAACTTGATCCTATGAGTTCTAAGGGAAGAAAAGCAGAAAAGAAATTAAAAGCATTGTAGTATATTTATTAAAACTTAGCCTTATCATTTAGTCTTTAATTTTATTTTTTTCTTAACTAAAATGACAATAATGTAATTATTTTTTATTCATCTGATTCATGTAAATTTTTTCTGTGCAGCTATGTCAGATTATTATTATCATAATGTTAGATACAGATACATTTGTATGGTTAAGATTTATCTGCATTAGGAAAAACTGAACATGCAGATGTTATAGTACATATTGATGCATAGCATTAATGGTAATGATAAAGATTTACTTTACTCTGGAATCAAAAGCCTCTGGGGTCTAACAGAATCTTTCTATAAAGTATGAAGATATAGTCCTCTAGCCACTTTCCCTCCAAGCAGCCTTCCCCATTTATCTGAACCAAGTGAGGTATGTCAAGGATATGACTTCTAAGCACTCAACATGTAGTAATGTTGATAGAAGGTGCTCAATGAAGCACTATGAGAATATTATCAGAAGGATATGAAAATGTCTGCTTGTATTTGAGCTGAAATTTCTTCAATTTTTGAAATATAATAGAGGGAGAAAATATGGTCCAATAAAATAAAATATTGCTCTGACATCTGTCTTTCGTCTTTGTTGCTGAATGGCTGTTTTAGTAGGCAAATAATTTCATCTTCTTTTACACCATTTTAATCAAACCTGAGATACAACTTTCTAGAGCTGAGGCCATCTCTTACAAAGTTCTTGCAGGTACTTGACTTTTTCAACCAGGGGGGCTTTCAACTTTTCACAAAGGCTTTAGAATTCTACTGAAAGAATAATTAATTGCAACTAACCTCACACAGAGGAAACCAAGACTAATGTGGCAGGCTACTCATGAAGACAAAGATAGTGCTTGTATGTTAGTTCCTTGAACTATTTCATCAACTGCTTAGTTTTTTTCCATGAGATGAGGCTGAAAAAATGATTTGAAAGAAATGCCATTTAAATTAGAATGACAGTTGGCTGCCATAGTTAGATCAACAACAAAAAAAACCCTAACCAAACCCAAACCACTTTATTTAAAATCAGACTATTTTTTGAGCCTGTGTGGTGCTTTGATCTTGGCTGGATGCCACGTGCCCACCAAGCCACTCTATCACTGCCCCCTCTCCTCCTCTCAGCTGGACCAAGCTGAAGAAAGTAAGATAAAACTCGTAGGTTAAGACAAAGGTAGTTTAATGAAATTTGAAGCAAGGCTGTGTGTGGAAGCAAATGAAAACAAAGATGTATTCTCTACTTCCCAACAGCAGGCGATGTCTGGACCCTTTTCTGGGAAGCAGGGCTCCAAACATGTAGCGATTGCTCTGGAGGACAAACAGATACCCCCAATACCGCTCCCCCCCCCCGTCCCCCCCCCCCCCACCCCACCCAACCCCCCCACCATACACATTAACACACTCTAGC
>WUAM01000260.1:5827866-5841608 GCA_024336885.1 Actenoides hombroni
TTCTTATTTCAGTAGGACAGATTTCAACCAGATGCAGCAGAAATAAATTATTTTCATAGCAGAAATGTCCTTGCAAGAAAAAAAAACCCAAACTTACTTAGTAAAATTCTTTAGGAGTCTTTTTCAAAATGATTTAATCTCTTACCAGTGCTAGACATGGTTTTAAAGAGTACAGAAGGAGGATATAAACCAAACATACTTTAAAATATATTGATTTAAATAGATCTAAATATATTTATTTTAAAACAAATACATCTTGCAGTTTATTAAGTATATTCTCTTCTGTCTACTAAGAATATTGTGTAAAGGGAGGTGATAGTATTGGTTGAGTCCTTGTTAAGAAAGAAACTGAAATCACAGCTGATAATAATTTTGTCAGTCTTGGTGGGGAAGCCAAAGACAGATTTATTGTGGCAGGATGAACCATTTTTGCAGAGTTTGATTCCCTTAGAAGAATACCACAAAAGACAGCTTGAAGGATTTTGCAATGATGCATTTGTATGAGCTAAACTGTAAATTTGTGATCTGCCTGTCGTGAGGAGTGGCAAATAGCTGTGCCACCTGAGGAGCAGAGAATGACTCAAAGCATCACTGTTTTTTCCTCCCCCGTGGGAGGTATAAGTTACTTTGAACTTTCTCTTGTGTAACAGCTAACTTGTCTTGCATGTCTGTCCAGATGCTCTAGTAACCCTCAGAGGAGGAAAAGTCTGCCTGCTTCCAACTCAATTCCTAATTGCTTACTTTGAGGTGTCAGTACAGGCCTATGTGAATGAAGACAGGCAGCCCTTGAATTCAGGGTTATTAATGTCACTCCTTTCACAAACACTAAAGGATGGAGTCTGAAATGCTTCCTCTCGTTGAGTAGCACTTCATTTCAGGAACAGTTCTGGATTTGTTCTACACATGAAAATTCATATCTGCTGATGTTGTAATTTCTCCCTCTATTCTGTGAGTTTATGCATTTTGTTCATTTATAGTCAGTCTTGTATTATATGACTTTCCTTATGAAGACTGATTTTAATGCATTAATCATTAGCTGTAATGATTAATTTAACTTTGAGGATCAAGAAACTTGTAAATATCCTTTCAAATTCTGTTCTTGCTTGCTTCTTTACAGGAATAGTAAAGGTATTTTGTATTAGTTTTATAAAACACTAGAACTAGTAAATAGCAACACCTTCCTTGAATTTAACATAATGTTCTGTGTTGAATTGGTCAGCTGTGTTAAACTGCTGTCCCTAGACCAAAAAAAAAAAATACATTTCCAAAAAAGCCAACAGTTGCTCTGGCAAAATATTTATCTGAGCTACATAGAGTACTAATGAATATGTATGAAGAATTTCAGTTAAAAAATGTAGGAGCACCTATGCTTGAAAATTAATGTAATCAAGGTTTGGTTTTCATGGGTTTTTTTGAATAAATATAGAAAAAGAAATTCCATCTCCCAAACGGATGACATCATGGTATCTGAACAAAAGAGAAAGGAAAGTAGATTAACTTGATGATGAATCATTCCCCTGAAAACTGTGTGTATTTCAGCCCAATTGTTAAAGCAACTTCTAAAAAGACAATGACACCAGCAAGTTTAATATCAGATGTGTCAGCATGTCACCTGTTCTCACACTGGGACCACAGAATAAGTCACAGGCCTTACTTGTCCCATTTATGACATACTCTGAGTAGGAAGGAATCCTAAGTTTTCTTCTTGCTCCTGTTTATTGATGATGTCATACAGGTATAAGGATACTGATAATTACTTTGGTCTGATGCAGAAAATCTAATTCTGAAGGACTTTAACACAAAATTTAGGTTAGGTATTCAGGTCATATTCTTCAGGGATATATTTTCATATCTAATGCTTACTTAATATCTGACTTGAAGGTTGAGAACCTTAAACAGAAAAAGCCCTCTTTCAGATTGAAAATTCTGGACATACAAATGATAGACTGGCATTTACAAAGTCTATTTCAAGTAATGAAACTCTCTATATATCTCCAGCTACGTGTTTGTGTTGCCAGAATTGGAAATACTAGAGAGTGGGGTTCTTTAGGGCTGAGTTATCAAGGAGAAAAAACAAGCTATCTGATTCCTAAAACCTTAAAGACTCATTTAGACAGATGGGAGAGAAAAAGCACCTCTAAAAGTGAAACTAAAAGGACAGGACTATGTACTGGTCTGCTAACAAACTCACTTGCTGGTCTCATCCAGAGAAATTTTATGAATAACAATGGCTCAGGAGGCATCCCAGGCAATGCTCAAAAATGTGTGACTGTAAATGTAAGAAATAATCATAAATATAAATATTAATATTTAAATAAATGTCTTTTAAGTTATACTCAATTATATGAGAACATATTATGCAAAGTTTTGAGAGCATTAAACATTATTCAAAATTAAACGAATTGAAAATGTCAGCCTTAAAAACCAGTATCATAGTTTGCAAGCTGGAAAGGATACCTGCAACAGATGGCATATCTCAGCTGGGGAGTGAGATAGGCCCAAGAAATGAATCACGGTGTGCAAGAGAAATAATATGGAACAGAGGTGTTAATAACACATGTTATGTACACTGTAAAACCCAGGATGAATCAGTGATTTAGTAGTTACTGACATGCAAACCAGATACGTACTTTTAAAAATCAGTCCTGCTTTTCTGCCCTTCTTTTCTTTCCTTGTTTATTATGCCTTTCTAAATATCTTCCTGATTATTGCCACCAGCTAGTTTTCCTCACATCCTGTTCTATTGCACGGCTTGTAGCTGCAGTGTTTCCCACGGCAAAAAAGCATGTTCAGAGCCTGTTTTATAACTTACCTCATTGGTTCTGGTACTACAGAGCCATGGATAAGAGGTAACAGTGGGGTTTGCCAAGACCATAACCAACTGCACTTTCACTAACAGAGCTGAGGAGACATAGTATTCTGCAGTAAGTGAATATTCCAACATGCTTTTAGGTATGTGTCGGGGCCCTGAGCTCTCCCTTCCTGACCAACCCAAAGGTTTTGAGGGCTTCTCTTGTCTTAAGAAAAAAATAAATTGTCAGTTCACATTCTCAGTTTAAATTGTTTTCCTATTAATTGGTTTTTAATCATTCAAAGTACAATATATTTTCACAATTTACTGTTATACATTCAAGTTAGGAGTTTGAAAGCACACCTTTTTAGGGAGAATGCAGGGTTTCCTTCTTTGCATGACAATAAAGAGTAATAAATGCCCTTTGCAAGTAAGCAAAGCATCTTGAATTCCCTCCTCTTATTCAGGTATGGTCTTTAATAATTCTAGTCTTCAACCAATTTTTAAGAGATCTGAATACGTGTACATTGTCTAGCATTGTAAAGAAGCCTCGGGATAGACAGGAAATTATTTAACTGTTCAGATGTGTTTCAGAGACATGAATTATCATTATAGTATTTACAATCAAAGAACTTCTGCAATTCACAACATCTAGACTTTTGTGGAAGATAAACAAAAAGCCTAATATATAAGAAAAGGAACATAACCAAATTTTATTTTCCTGCTAAATAACATCCTGACTTCACCAATATTGTGGGTAAATTGCTGGAGTTCAGAGTAAAAGAGATTTTATCTAAATCCTTGGTTTCTTTTCCTAGCTACTCTTCCACAATTCCTTTTTTAATCAAAATTTTATGAGATTAGTGTCTTATATTACAGTTCTACTTACCATTGAAAATACTAAAAGTTGTTTACATAAATTAAATGGGTAACTATATGATATTGATATTTGTTGATTGTTACTTTTAGTAACATTTTCATACAGAATAACACAACACAAAGATAGGGGAATTTGAGGTCCAGACCCAACAGAAACTTTAAGTTATAACTAGATTTCATAAACAAGATGTAAAATTAGTAACTGGAAATGCAGAATGACACCAATTCAGAGGAACACACATGCTGCAACAGCTAATGGAAGTCCATAGAGAAGATTCAGAATTAGAATCCAACTTGTTGCCTTTCATGACTTCATCTGCATGCTTGTTTTTCTCTAACATACTTAAAAGAGTAGATATCAGTCAAGCAGAAGCCTTAAAGTCACAGTATGTGCACAGGGAGCATGTCTGAGACTGAAATCTCCCTTGTGAGCACTCCTATGCAGGAAGCAAAGCTGACTATGCACCAAGCACCAGCTGACTGAGAACTGTTCACAGAAAAGTAACTGATCACATCACTGAGCAGAATTTGATTGACGTGATACAGGTCCAGCACTCAACCTTATTTTAAAGCACTAACTGTCTAGAAAGTATCCCAGACTTGGGGTAGGGTGCATCTTGCTTTAATATAATGGTAACATAATTTTAATGGTAACATATCTATTCCAAGAGCTGCTGGGACATTGATATTGTAATTTGAAAAATAACAACTGAATTTTCCAAATTTTATTTTGTGTTGTACTGAAATAAAGGTTCCTTATATTTATCCCACTCCTTCCAAGAATAGTACGTATTGAGTTAATTTTCTATGTTAATCTGGACAATGAAACTTGTGTACTTGTCCAGTGAATGCTTAGTGATCTATATCAAATGAATCAGTGTCATGGGAAGAAGATGAAAGGTTCTCTTCCAGAATGTCCTAGTACAGAGGATAAGGTATCATCTTACTAGGTGAATTCAGGGCATTTGATTCTTTCCAAACAGAGTCTGAGTTGGAAATTAATGTAAACATGTTTTGTAACAGCCTTAAATTTTAGGTAAAGGGAAGGAAAACTATGGATCCTGTTTATTTTGCCAGTGCCTCGAAATATTAGACAACTTTTTCATTGAGTATATATTTTATTTTTCAGTGAAAAGGTGGGGTTTTTTTGGTTGCTGGGGAGCTTTTTTAAGTATACGTGCATGCAAATCTTGCATGTTTGGTATGATGAAAGGAAAGGAAGCTAGCACTTTTTTTTGTTGTGGAGTTGAAAAACAATTATTTGTAACCTCTGGCTTCCATTACAGGAGTAACCACAAACTTGTTAAGTAACCCTACATAAGTCATTTGATTCTACAGTTTCCATTTTCACTACTGTAAAATAGGAATAAAATACTGTTCTTGTTCCCAAAGGAGTTATGAAAAGCTTTGGGATTTTCTCATGAAGAGGTCTATGTAAAAACTGACTCATTTTCTGTGATTATTCTCATGGAAGAAAATCTGTTACTGGAATGTTGGCAGAAAACTATCATGAAAGGGATACGGACATGGAGAAGAACATTTTATTTTAAAACTAAGTTAATACTTGCAGATACACAGTTTGTTATTCACTTCATTACAACACATTTCAGGTTTTACAATGTATCTCTACAAATTTATTAATATCAGTGGAATAAGTTTGTGCCAGACTGGTCCTTGTATAAAGATCCATTTTCCCTGGATTACAACATTTTTCCACAGTAGTCAAAATTTGATTAACTGAAAATACTTTTTGCTCTTGTGAAAGGGTTCTTTTCCTATACTTTATAATGTTTAGTTTAGTTCTGATACTAAGTTTATTATCACTTCAATGAGGCACCATGTTTTCATGTGTGTATTCTATATCCATTAAAATTGTCTCTGGTTGTTAAAAACTGCCCTTATAAAACACAGACAATGTCTTTGCAACAAGTAATTATATTCTCTTCCTTATCTTCCATAACACAAACCTGCCTGGTTCTTTTTTTTTTTTTTTTAAAAAAAGAAAGATACAAATAGAGTTTTATGAATTAATTCAGCACATATCTAGGACTGAATTAAGTATCAATTGAGTCTGTGATCATGTTGAAGATATGTATATTAATTTGAACAGAGGGAAAATATGCCACTGGTGATAAATAATTACAAAAATATATATTTAATGAAGAAGAATCAGTAGTGCTTAAATTCCTATCATTTTTTAAAGCCCTTAAGCATATATATTTGTAAAAGCAGGCAATTTCCCTTTAAACTGTGTTTTAGTCATGTGACCCCACCCTATTTTGGAAGCTTTTCTACTCAGGAAAATATTGTCTAAATAAGAAATGAGTGAGTATTTTGTCTTTAAATGAGCACTTCATTTCCCATGTATAAATTTGTAGCATTTAATAATGACATTTTAGTTAATTTTTCCAAACAAAAATGAATGTAACAGTTATTTTTGTAGTCTGATACTTAAGATTATTACTACAGTTCAGTATGCTTGGCAAATTTTAGCTTCTTAGATGCCTGAAATTGATTTATTCCTTTGATGAGAATGCTTACCTCTAAATGGAATACAGTTTCCCTCAAACATAGTATAACTTCTAATGTGATGAATAGGCTTTCAGTATTCAAAGTGATTACTCAATTTAGCAGAAAACTACAAGTTTAATGAGACATTGAACAACAATGCTCAAGAAAATCTTCCAATTTTCTTCTACTATATGACAAATGTTCTCCAAACACAACATAAGCAGCAAGGTCTCCTTCAGATCTGCAGTGATGATGAATTTTGCTGTACCATGAACACATTTAGCAATTTTGCATTTGCTGGACCTATGGATCCATGCCACTGGTGGTGTTTTAGCTCTGAGTACTATGTAAAAGAAATCACAAAGAATGAAAGCCTACCTTTTTTTAAAAATTATTATTATATTAATCAGGATTTTTAAGAGTTAAAAACATACTTTTTTTATAAAGAAATAATTATTGGTCAGATTTTCTCTGAGGGATAAACTTCCTTCAGCTAGGCAGGTGGCAAGACATCCTCTTTCAAATCTATCTGGAGTGGCTGAATATGTTACTCTCCACAGACACTAGCCACATCTAGAGGCCCTGCTCCACAGAGCTCAAGTGGTGTAGCAGAAAACATGTTTTTTCTTGATCACCTTCCTTACAAAGTCAGTCACATTAGTGTAGACTGTTGGTTAAAGGTAACTGGTCTACCTTTGTATCAAATCAGAAATATTCACCTGTTCTTCCTTGTAAGCAAGAAAGAGAAGTGTGTTTTGTTTTTTGGGGTTTTTTTCATACTAAGCACAGATTAAAAAAGGAGACTCTAGACCTGAGAACTATCAATTCTCCTAACTGGGTATAAAAAGTAGCTGGTGATAAACAACGGCTCCGTTTCTGGAGAAGATATTTATTTTCTGATTTTTGTCATTCTGCATTTTTCAAAGGTTGAATCTTGTGATTGCTGGGAAAAAAGTTTCCTACTTACATTGCACAAGAATTTTCTTAAGAGGAATTATGGCCTTTTCTATATGTACTACTGAGTAAACACTCAAAATAACAAATACACATACATTAAGAAGAGAACAGTTCATGAAACAGAGGGAATGGGCCAAATTCATAGCAACTTTCATTTTTTTGCATTACTGATTTGCTCATTTTCCCCTTTTCTCAACCTGATATACTACTGAAACCATACGGGGCTCTGCAACTCTGTGTGATTAAACCCAGACAGAACTCCTTCTCAAAGAGAGTTCATCTTCTCTCTTTGTACTTCACAGACTGACAGCAATGGTAGCAACTAATAGAAACCTAAGATTAATTGCTAACCTCACATACTGTTGTTACCTTTTACTCCCAACGAATAAATACATCTCTCTTTGTTTTATTTAGTGGTTGACTTGGTTTTTATTTTTTCCTTGCAATGACATCTTAACAAGCCACTGACTGTTTAAGTTGCTCCTCATGCTTACCTGAATACATTTTCTCTAACAAAATTATTTTAACATCTCAGTTGCGGTACCATTTATTCTCCTGTTGTTTTATAACTCTTTCTGAAATAATGTTCTCCCCTGCTTTCATCTGCTTAACAACAGGCCAGGTGTCAGCCTTGCCAGCCTCATCAGAAGTACCTGATTACACTCCCAGTGAGCTCAAGGTTAAGTATCTTGACCTCGGATTTCGGAGTTCTGAATTGCACCATATCTCTTTCACCTCTAAGTCAGAGATAAGTGTTTGAGCTGCCTTGTGGAAGATGAAGATGGAAGATCATTGTTTAAACTCAGAAAGATGTGTATTTTCTTACCTTGATCAGATCAATTTAATCTCTAGCTGCTGCAATTTCTATTGGCTTCTTTAACAGCTTGTCTCTTCTTTCTGTTCAGCTCTCACCCAGCAAAGTTTCTGAATCAAGTGCTCTGAAAAGCAAAATAGATTTCATCACACAGACCAGAAGAAAACGATGATAACAAATAGGAGATCCAAAATATGTGATGGATGTGACTTTCAATTTATAAGATTTTTTATAAAAAACATTTTATAGGCTTCAACGAGCTCTAAATGAATTCCCTTATAAAAAAAACATTTCAAAACAACCAATGATATGAAAATCTCCTCACTATATCAGGTAATGGGAAGGAGAAGGGTGTTTTATTTAACTTTTAAAATTCCAATTTATGGGAATTCTTTAATCTTGCCTATGGCTCTTTAAACACTTTAGGTGCAATCATGCATGCAAAACTTCAGCCATATTAGAAAGGTATTTTGTGAAAGCCTATAGTTTAGTTTGATTTCACAGCTTAAGTCTATAAATAATCATCTTGAAAAACAGATGTTAGTGTCCAAGGAATTATATTTGGGTGTATAACTGTTGAAGGGAAACTATCAAGATAAAAGTGCAATTTGTCCATGTTCTTGCTCTGAGTGTCATCATCTGTGTAAATACGAAAGCAAAGATCCATAAGGAAGTCTTCTAAAAAAACCTGTTTTCCTTTAAAATTCCATTAATTTTTTTTAGTCCTGTAATTTTATAAATAATAAATTCACTCTTATTATGTTCTCCAACATAGTTTCAGAAAATCCTATATAAATTTTGAAATTACATGATTTCTCATAGGCACTAATAATTCAGAGGATAAATTGTGAATTTCAGAAATAAATATAATACTTTTTTTATATTTCCTTTCATTCTGGAGAATTTACCTGCTGTACTTCATTAGAGATGGGTGAATATGACTTTTTTTGAATATGTTTATTAATTTTCATTTTATATTTTTCCATATACATTTAATTTTTAGGAGTATTCAGGTGATAAAAATATTCTAAATTAGTCCTCACTAAAGTATGACATGCAAAGTGGCATGCTTAGACCACCATAAGAGGTACAGTGAAAACAACCTTCTTGAATATTTGCAGCATTAACGTTTAAAAGTTCATTTAGCTGAAAAGGGAAGTGAAACCTTATCACATGGTTTATGTTTCCAAGAGAACATATGGGTACAATAAAAAATTCTTTTTTCCTCAGCATCATCATTTTTCTTTAATATCTTAATTATCTTAAAATATCATGATTAAAACTTATCTTAGTTATTTTTAAAGCATTAAAAGCAGACATTTGAAAATATAAAGATTTGTCCTTTGAGATCTGTCCTTCAGGCTTTAATCTACCTCTCTTTCCTCTTTTTGGTTTTGTTTTAATCCGGCAGTTTTTCAAGGGATAATGTGTTATTTTAATACTGTAAGGCATGTTGCTACATTGCAGTACCTTGAATGATATAAAGCCTTTAAGTCAAGGAATGGCAAAACAGCTAAAGGAAGCAGCAATACTTTGAACAAAGAACTGACAGCCTTAGGACTTGATCATACAAAACCCAACCAGTTCATACTGGATATCTTTCATATTTCTCTCCCTAAAGTCTATTACTGGTCCTTAATATTGAGTGACTTATTTAAAGTACTCTATGTACCAATCGTTCAAAAACGGATTTTATAAACCAAAAATATTCACCAATAAACTGCTATATTGTGTAGATAAATGTGTTTTCCTTTAAAAGATCAGAACTGATTTTCAAAGAAAGGTCTACATTTGTTTTGCATCATCCTTCAGCTCATACTGGAAAGAGTACAACATAGCCATGTCTTTGGCTTCTTCTCAGCTGTTTCCAAAGTGAGCCAATAACTGATGCAAAATGCTCATTTGGCCACCACATGATGTCTGTCTTCTTGGGAACCTTCCAAACAGCTTCTCTGAGCTATTTCAGAGCAGTGATTATCACCTGTCCTGGTGATGTTGTAAAGGTACAAATGTCAAAGTTTCAGCTGCAAAAAATATCTGCACAAAAAAGTACTATAGCACGCTATATCCTATAATAACAGAAAACAGCAGATGTTTCAAACAGATTTTCTTTGCATTAAGAAAGGCATAAAAATATATGCTTAAATGCAGATAGATAATATTGATAGATCAGTCAAGTAAGTTCTTGTGGTATGATAGAATAGAATATGCACTGCGTATGTATAAATATATTACTATGTTAATAATAGAATACGCTACTTATTTGCATGTATATTATTTAAAGTGTATTTACAAATATTTAGAAATACATATGTGTACTCTATGTATTAATAATCACAAGGTTTAAATATAATATAATTTATGAAACCAAAAATATGAACCAGATTGACTGACAATGCCTCTTTTCTTACCAGATCTTGCAACTGTTCTTTGAAATTTCAGGTCTCAAGGCTACTTTCCCAGACAAATTTTCAGCAGTACAAGGGTTACTTTTCAGAAAATAAAAGTAACAATGTTAGATAAGAAAGGCTAGTTCCAAGTGGCTATCGGTCCTAATACAATCATGGAATCATAGAATGTTTTGGGTTGGAAGGGTTAAAGATCATCTAGTTACAACCTCTCTGCCATGGGCAGGGAAACCTTCTACCGGACAAGGCTGCTCAAAGCCATCCAATGTGGCCTTGAACACTTCCAGGGAGGGGGAACCCACAACTTCTCTGAGAAACCTGGGCCAGTGTCTCACCACACTCACAGGGAAGAATTTCTTCCTAATACCTAATCTAAATCAACCCTCTTTCAGTTTAAAACTGTTACCCTTTGTCCTTTCACTACAAGACCTGATAAAGGGTCTCTCCCCATCTTCCCTGTAGGCCCTCTTGAAGTCCTAGAAGGCTGTGAGAAGGTCTTCCCAGAGCCTTCTCTTCTCTAGGTTGAAGAACCCCAGGTCTCTCAGCCTGTCTTCATCGGCGAGGTGCTTCAGCCCCCTGATCATCTTTGTGGTCCTCCTGACACTCTCCAACAGGTCCATTTCTTTCTGACACTGGGGACACCAGATTTGAACACAGTACTCCAGCTGGGGTCTCATGAGAGCAGAGTAGAGGTGTAGAATCACCTCCCTCAACCTGTTGGCCATTCTTCTTTTAGTGCAGCCCAGGATATGATTAGCTTTCTATGCTGCGAGCACACTTTGCTGGATCATGTGTAATTTTTCATCCACCAACACTCCAAGTCCTTTTCCACAGGGCTGCTCTCAATCCATTCATTGACCAGCCTGTATTTGTGCTTGGGATTGCCCCAATCCAAGTACAGTACCTTGCACTTAGCATTGTTTAACTTCATGGCCCACCTCTCAAGCCTGCCAAGGTCCCTCTGGATGGCATCCCTTTCCTCCAGCATGTCAACAGCTCCACACAGCTTGGTGTCATCAGCAGACTTGCTGAAGGTGCACTCAATCCTTATGTTCATGTCACTGAAAAAAATGTTAAACATCATTAATCACAATACCAACCCCTGAAGAACACCACGCATCACTGGTCTCAACCTGGACATCAAGCAGTTGACAGCAACTCTTTCAGTGTGATCATCCATCCAATACCTTATCCACTGAATGTTCCATCTGTCAAATCCAACTTAGAGAAAAGGATGTCTCATGGGACACTATTGAATGCTTTGCACAAGGCCTGGTAAATTATGTCAGTTGCTCTTCCCTTATCTGTCAATACTTTAATCCCATTATAGAAGGCCACCAAATTTGTCAGGCATGACTTGCCCTTGTTGAAGCTATGCTGGCTGTCACCAATTGCCTCCTTATTTCCATGTGTCCTATCATAGCTTCCAGGAGGATCTTCTCCATGATCTTGCTGGGCACAGAGAGGAGAATGACTGGCCTGTAGTTCTGTGAATCTTCCTTTTTTTCTTTTTTTTTTTTTTTTTTTTTTATGTAGGGGTTATGTTTCCCCTTTTCCAATCAGTGGGAACTTCACCAGATTGCCATGACTTCTCAAGATGGATAGGGCTTAGAAACTTCATCTTTCAGCTCCCTCAAGAACCATGGATGCATATTATCAGATCATTACAGAAAGAGACAACATTAATTTATCCCTTTACTTTGAGATATAACATAATCCACATTGGCCTAACATCTTGTTTTTCTCCTCTAATTTCTTTGCATCTTCATTACATCTACTTTATGTCCAAAAGTTATAAATAAAACCCATATAAAATATTACTGTATGTGTGTCAAGCCAAAAATAGGCAAGGAATAAAATTACTGCATCAAATTAAACATGAAAACATGTATGTAAGCTACTGCAGCTGTCCTGTAATGTCACAAAAATAAATATGAACAACTTCCTATTTTAGGCATCAAAATTTTTGACAACTTGCAATTTAATATTTCCATTGAATTTGCTGTTAATAGTTTGGAAGGTTTTGCTTATTATATACTTAATTTTTCCTTCGGAATTTCTTCAGAATAAAGAAAATAGTTGAATAAAGAGCTCCATACTCTGGAGTTTAGAAAACCATCTATGTTTTAATTATTGAAACTTGCAAGTTTATTGCTCCACATCCTGGGTGAAGGACTCTGTTCCAATGGTCTCTTTTTTTCCTCCACATAAAGTTTAACAGGTCTGAATAGCTATGTCTCCAGTGGCTATAAGCTTTAACATTCTTGGGCATATGTGAAAATATCAACATGGAATGTTTATAAGCCCCAGGCCTATAAGGATTAGATGAATACAATTTTTTTTTTGCTTTCTCATCTGCTTCAAAAGTACTTATGGGTTATGCATACTGGTTTCACAAAGCACCTCATTCAGACCTAGGTTTAGGTGCTTAAGTCCAAGTGAGAGGCAAAATTTCCTGAGTATCTAACTTCAGTGTTTTCTGTTGCCTGTTTAGCCTGAGGTATTGTAAACCTCATACCCAGATCTGTTGATGGAGTGTATCTGTCTCCTAGAAACATCTAGCTTATGAGTTACAGTTCTGGAAATAGGCACTATGTTGTAATTCTCAAATTTCTAGCTTGAGGATTTCAGTCATGATCCCAACTAAAACCAAGTGCAATATTGCTACTGCAGTAGAAGCAGGCATCAGAAACAGGACAAAGTTACTGTTTTGCTTAATTAAGAACTATGCGTGTCATTCTATATGGACCGTTTTTCATAATCCAGATTCCTCAGAACCCAGTTTTGAAACGAAATCTCATCTGGAAGCAATTGACATTGCTGTTGATGTTAACTTCAAATACATTTAGAAAAAGTGACTCAATTTAAAATCAGATGACACAACCCTACTTGATATAATCTGTAAAACATGTAAAATATTCAAAATGTCTCAGATAACCAGGAAAAAAAGTTACAAGTTAATTTATTTAGGGCCTTATAATTCACCAATTGTTTAGCCTTTCCAATGTTCTTACTAAAATATTTTCACTACTAAATGGAAAAACAATATGCAAAGATTTGTTTTCTAATGGTGAGTACAATGAAGCTAAAATTCATACACAGTTGATACAGTTGCTTCTAGCCAGTTACTGAGAGATGACCATTTTGAAATGCCTTTTTGATAATGATTGGGAACGCTTATACAAAAATACAGTTTTATTGGTGTAGATTAAAAATCATCACCATAAAGATAAGCAGAAGTCAAAAGCATACACTTCAGAAAAACACATTCTCAGGAAAGATATTTCTATGATTCTATCCATTCTGACCTGCTAAAACTTAAATTTAATTCCCAGTATATTCACAATGCATTTCTAACTCAGGACCACACAAACTATATTTT
>WUAM01000260.1:5841708-5856601 GCA_024336885.1 Actenoides hombroni
TGTAGGGTTTTTTTATTTAAAAAAAAAAAAAAAAGTCCCCTGGCAGTTTATTAACAAAATAATTGTTTCTGTTAAAGGAAACAGCTTTTAAATTATTTAAAGAATTCCCATCCAACAAATTAGTTGTGGAACACTTGATGTGTTTTACTAAATCTAGGCATTACTTATATATTCATCTGGGTTTTAAATAATATGCTTTTTCGTACAAAACTGACAATATCTTCTCACATCTAAATTTCACTGTTTTCCAGCTCAGGTGAAAAGCTTCTATAGATTTTGCCCTGCAGTCATTTTGATTTCAACTTAACTTTCCATTTGTTTGCAATGTTCACATTCTCACTAAGAAGGAAAACAAGGTGTAGAAAAGCAAGGCTAACATAAAACTTTTATACAGCATGTTTTCTAAGACTGATTGATGATTGCTCCTGGCCTCCTGTATGCAAATAAGACAATTATAAAATTATAATCTAAGTGGAAATATGAACAAATATGAGGACAAGTCCTCTTCAATGTTAGAAATCAGAAGATAATGAACTAACAAAACTCTCAGTCTTTTACCTTCACAAACTAACTGAAGGAGTTTTCATCTGTGTAAAGAGGCATCTGTAAAACAAAAATCTATGGAAGTACTTGAGTGCTTTTTCCTGAGGATTTTGGATGAAAAGACTTAGACTCACAGAGGGCTTTTCAAAACACTGCACACTCTCATGAAGGAGATCTCTGTGAGTAACATATTTCTTGGATAAGTCTGTGCTCTTTTCTTTCTTGCCAGATTCTCCTGAGATTAAAATATTACTTGAAAAACTCCACAAATACCAAGACACAGGGGGAATTCATATTATTTGAACAATTGGAGGAGCTAGAGAACATTGGCAGTGAGACTCGAGTCTCAAGGAAGAACACAAGTGAAGTAGAATGAGCCTGGGAATTTAAGTTAGTGTTATCAGAGATAACAGCTCATCTTCATCAAACAAAACTGATGTCCCAAAAATTTTCCAAATGTCTAGACAGACTTGACAAGAACTTCAGCTCTCTTTCTCACATGTGTCCTATTACCTTTTCCAGTAAGCAAACTGAATATGGAAAGACACAGAAGAAACTTGTCTGTATTGCATCTGTATCTGCATCTGTTGCTGCATCCAGTCTTACCAGAATTGTGTCCACATGTTTGGTAGTCAGATTATGTCACTTGATCAAAGTGTTTTCATCTGTATATTTGCTGCTTTTTATGAAACCCACCTCAGCATACCCTACAGCTTTTGAAATTAATACAGTTAAAGATTTCTGCTTTAAAATACGTCTGGTTAGTTACTGACTTTACTCTTTGCAGCTGCTTCCACTTGATATATCATGTGCTACTGAAAATAATCAAAAGTGGTGTAATCATAATTTACAATAATAGTTCTTGAATTTCCATATATCATTCAAGGATAATCCAAAATCATTAAGCTAATAGAGCAACAATATGATATTTATTCTATCTGGACTTTTCTTTAGTTGCCCAGCTCTTGATCATTGACTAAATTTTTGTTCATTAGGCTAAAAATAATAATGTATAGATTTTATTTCTGAAACAAGAAGAAAAGGATTAGATATATTATAGTTTGGGTCTGAAGGTTCTGTATTGGCCAAGCACTTTTCATATTGCCATTTTCAATGGATTGCTCTGACAGAAAGGTCACAAAGTTTTATGTTGGAAAATAAAGAATAAAATAGAAAAGGAGAAATATAATTGTTTTGGCTGAAAAGTTCAGCAAGGTCTAGACACATTGGACAGTTGGACACTAATTTTATTTTACTACAGGGTCTCACATCTCAGTGACAGCAAAGTCAATTCTGTACTGCAGCTGATTCAATTTCCTGTGCTTTGCATGGGGAGCAAAGTATCTTTCTGAAAAGACCGTATTTTTCCAATATTCTTTCAAATCATTTGCCTGTTACAACTGCTTAGAAGACTGACACTGAAATCCATTTGCTTATCAAAATGTTTTCTTCTCCACAGTGTGTAAAGCTTCATACTCATTATTGTAAACTTGCCATTGATTTTCCAAACAGTTCAGAGAACTGGGGTAAAAGGAAGGTCACATTTTGAAGAAAAATGGATAGTTGAAGGGTCTAATAAGTGAAATAGATGACAGATAGTATTTTTGTAGATTACAAGCTTTACATTTTCAAGGCGTGTTGAATAGTGTTCATTTCACTTCATCACAACCCACAATGATACCAAAAAATATCTTTAATTCAAAGTAAAGGAGAAATACAAGATTTGTCAGTCTTGGAAAGCTGGCCAGTCATTTCAACAATTGCAGCACAAGGCTTTTTTTTCCCTTTGAATATAAGTGCTTTCACTGCTATTTTTGAAAAATAAAAAAAATATTAAACTATAATGATACTTATTTCAGAGTACTACGGCTTATATACATATATTTTTGTTCCAAATGGATGAAAGAAATAGCCATATATGTAAATTCAGAATGAGTTGACTTTGGAGATGAGAGATAGGTTACTATGTTCTCCGAATGTCTTCAGCACATTAGTATTCTTGAAACAATCATGCAACAGAATCTTTCAAAGTTGAAACAAAGAGGTAAAGCTTCAGTTCTAGAACAAATTAGTTATTCTAGAGGAGCTAAGTCACCTGTAACTTTAAGTGAAATTATCATTTGTCTTAATACATTTTATCTGTAAGCAGGGCAACATTCTGAACTGTTCCATTCCCCACTGAAAATTTATGTCTTTGGTGTCTGAATTGCATTTTAGTATATTTTCTTTTCTTTGATTAATTTGCATACAAGAATTCTTGCTGTTCCTATATAAAAACAAACAAACAAACAAAAAGTGAAAGAAAACAAATAGCTCTTTTAGAACTGCTAATGCATGCAGCTGAAATGAGAGTTAATTCATCAGAGACCTTTTACACTTATTTCCATGGGATTCAGTTATGCCTGATACTATTGAAAAAACAGATAATTCATAATTAAAAGGGAAACATTAACTATTCTTAGATCAATTTTAAACGTTTTTTATTTATTTATTTATTGCTAGGAAGGAAAGATGTAAAGTGATACAGGCTTAGGACAACTGTCTTTCACTAAGTCTGTGTCTTGAAAGAAAGTAAAGAAGTTAAGAAAGGAAGAAAGTGATTTCCTTACATAGGAAAGGGAATGAAAAATTTGTTTCGAAACATGTCAGCAAGAGAACTTTTTTTCCACAATTCAGAAACTGCAGTTCTGAATAAATTGAGATATTTCTAACATTGACTGCTTGTCATACAAAATTTTCTCATCATTACAGTATTTTGACTGACTTTAAGTTGTTGCATAAGGAATGACGATGTATTTTTAAAACATAGTAAATAAAAGGAAGTGGATACATAGGCAATAAATGCATGTAACTAATAATCTAATAAACCTCACTGGGCTCCACAATCCATTGCATTGTTGCCCCTTCCAAGTATTGAAAAAACATATCCCTCCCTACCAAATATTTCTACTGAAGATCTAGGAAATCAATGAAGATTAGTCAGCTTCAAAACACTTTCCCCATCACTATAACCCCTTTCTCAGTACTTGTGTAGTTTACTGACTGTACTGCCTCTCTTAGCAGAAGGAGTCAAAGTGCAGAAGGAGTCAAAGTACAGAAGCAGATACCAGTTGGAAGTGGATGCCAGCAGCAGAGCCGCAGTATTCCGCCTGACAGAAAGGAGTTTACTTGACCTCATCATCGTAAGACTAGTGTCTGGAAAAACTATTCTGCAATTTAAGTAAACCAGCACAGAGCAGGAGCTGCTGCTGTGAAACCTGGAGGATTCTTACTTTCCACACACATTAAGCCACACTCACATTCTACTCACATCTATGTGACAACCTAGGAAATTACTTTACTGATGCCTGAAACCTGCTCTGCTATTTAGACACAGATATGTAAGGAATATCTCACATTGCTAATGCAGGAATAGCCACATTATTCTTTACCTTTAAATTCTAGAGGTTGTAACAGATGTTTAAAGTGGTGCACTTCTATTAAAAATACAATAAATATACAGGAGGGTGAAGAAAGATTAATAACATAGTGGCTTAGTGAGATGGATTAACCTGGGGGCTGAAATCCAGGTGCCAATCACTTTGATTAACAGTGCAGGCTACTCAGCATGAAGTTACTCCATGGCAGCCCATTTTCTGGTGCATTTTCCATAAAGTAAGATTACTTATCTTCCAGTCTGGAGATTGGAAACTAACTGATTGTAACACTGGGAGTTGACTAGGATATAAAACTGAAATCCTGCTTACCAAGTGTTTGAAATCACTGACTGAAAAGTCCCTTCCAATCACCTGGTACAAGGATTTGCCCCCATTCTTTTCTTCTTTTCAGGGATTCCCATTTCTCACATTACCCAAGAGAATTCGTGCCTCTTACTGTTTATATTTCTGTACTCAGGATGGTATAATTCTATGAGTTATTCGATTCCCCAACACGATAGAAACTTCTTGACAATATCACGCAGCCATAAAGTGCTGTGAATGCTTGTCACTATGTTATTTACTCCATAGCTGCACAGAGTGTGTCAACTGGTGATGAAAAACAGCTAAAGACTGGAATGAAATTCTTTGAGCAGAAGTACCAGTTTGGTCATGAAACAATGTACCAGATAAATTTGCAAACTCAGTTAATTATGCTGAGAACATGAGCTTCTCCATACTCAGTAACAGCTGTACGGTGTTCAAGCAGACTATGTAAATCATGAAACCCTGCAGGAATTAATACACAAATCCAAACAGCAAAGTTCCTATATAAGGTGGCAGCTTCCTCATGCAATTGAACTGAAATCTTTCAAAGGGATGTTATCTTTTTCTCCTCTTCTTTGACCCATATGCTGATTTTAATTGCCACCACCAACTACTGTAAAACACAGTTTTAGGTTTATTTTTTTATTCTTTTAAAAGGAATTCAAATGCTAAAGATATGCATTGAAATATTAATGTTAATGCACCAATATATATTATTTTACCAATAGCATATTTTAGACATTATTATTAGAATCGTAGAATCATTTAGGTTGGAAAAGACCTTTAAGATCATGAAGTCCAGCTGTTAACCTAACACTGCCAAGTCCATTACTAAACTATAGAATCATCGAATGGCTTAGGTTGGAAGGGACCTTAGAGATCATATAATCCAACCTCCACACCATGGGCAGGGACTCCTCTCAACTAGACTAGGTTGCTCAAGGTCTCATCCAACCTGACCTTGAACACCTCCAGGGAAGGGGCATCCACAGTACCTCTGGGCAATCTATTCCAGAGTCTCACCACCCTCATACTTAAGAACTTTTTCCTAAGATCCAATAGAAGCCTATTTTCCCTCAGTTTAGAACCATTTCCCCTCCTCCTATCACTGAACACACTTGTGAAGAGTCCCTCTCCAGCTTTCCTGTAGATTCTCTTCAGGTACTGGAAGGCAGTTATAAGGTCCCCCCAGAGTCTTCTGTTCTTCAGGCTGAATAATCCCAGCACCCTCAGCCCATCCTTATAGCAGAGGTGCTCTAGCCCCTGGATCATCTTTGTGACCCTCCTCTGGACTCATTCCAACAGATTTTTTTCCTCACCATGTCACTAAGCACTACATCTATATGTCTTTTATATACCTCCAGGGTTGGTGACTCAGTCACTTCCCCAGGGCAGCTTGTTCCAGTGCTTTGTAAATATTTCAGTGAAGAAATGTTTCCTAATTTCTAATCTAAACCTCCCCTGACGCAACTTGAGGCAATTTGACATACCTATTATGCAAAGGCACCTGGGAAAGTGGAGTAGTCACAGAGGACACGCCTCCTGCACCAGGCAGGAACCTAGGACCATTGTCTGCTATTTCTTAAGCTGCTGTGTTCAGCCAGGTAGAAAGAGAATAGAGAATGCTCCATACCATGTGTTCTGTTTGTTTGTTGGACTTGTCCCAGGTAAGGCAGGGCACAATTCCAGTAGCCTATTTCTCTGTTGTGATTTAACCTCAGCCAGCAATGCACCATGCAGCCACTTGTTCAGTCCTTCCCCCTATCAGTGAAATGGGGAGGAGAACTGAAAAAAAAGAAGTAAAACTCATGGGTTGAGCTATGAAGAATTTAATAACTAAAAGAAAATTAATTATAACAATAATAATAAAATATGGTAATCATAATGAAAAGTAATATAATGAAAAGAGAGTGAGATAAAACCTAAGAAAAGGACAAGTGCACAATGCAGTTTGCTCACCACTTGCTGACTGATGCCCAAGCAGCAACCAGCCCCTCCTGGCCAACTACTAAGAAGGAGAGTTAGCTCGATCCCAGCTGAAACCAGGACACACTTTCTTGCATTCCCTGACACCCTCAACCTACTCACCTCCCCCCGGAGCTCTGTCCCTGAGTGGAGGAGTTCCTCTACCTGGGCGCACCTCCCAGAGGAGTGCTCACCACTGCCGCCCTGTACCAGTGTAAGGGCACAGCCAGTAGCCTGACCCTGGATGGCTGAGTGTTCCCACCAGAGTTCTGTCTGGGCAGCAGCATCAGTTGGGGTGGGTGCAGAGCTCAGGCAGGCCATTGCTTTCTGCTGGGTGAATACCATCACTCCCTGGATGAGCTGGCAGAGCTTCAGTGACCTTCCTGCATGAACAGTTGCATGAACTGCTGCACTGTGCCTTGTTCATGGAGCTCCTGGTAGCTGGCACTCCTCAAGGATTTCTTTTATACATGGTATGGGGCTGGGCCAATGCTGCTTCTTGCCCCACCCAGGTCTCATCAGCCTCTGTTACTCAAGCTGTGGGCTCCTGGCAGCTCTCTCGACTCCCCTGAAGTTGAGGGTCCCCTATTTTGGGAAACCGCCTTGTGCACCATGGTAGAGCACTCTATTGTGGATTGTGCCAGTGCTGGAGCTTCTTGCCTCAGTGACTGAGTGATAGTTGTGGTTACAACATGTTCAAGTCTCATGCGATTGCTACTGGTGCCACCCAGGTCTTGAAGCCACTGTTTTGAGCTGCAGGCTCCTGGTGGCTCTCTGCTCCTTCTGAAGTTCCCCTGGTTTGGAAAACTCCCCAAAGTTATTAAGTGTATACACACACACACACAGATTTTTTAAGCTCCTGTTTGAACTCAAAAAGAAATCAGTATGTTCAGTACTAAAGTTTCAAGATCATCCTTATATCACTCGAATCTGTTTTTTATTGCCGTGATTGGGAGATTACAGAATGCAGTGTAATTTGACAATTTTATATGTTGCTGCGATACCTTTAACAGCCAAACTATTTCATTTCAAGACATACCAAAAAAATCCTTGCCACAGTTGTCTTAAATTAGTGTTGATTTAAGAGTTATTCCCATACCCCCATTCAATTTTGCTTTTTCAAGATAAGAGCATTGTATGTAGAAATGGAAAGATGGAAGAGATAGAAATAACTGTTCAATCAAGTTTTAAAATCTGATTTATAGTGACAATAGGAAGGAAATATCCTTTTTTTTGTGATTTGATACATACTTATCTAGAGGAGTAGGTGGCTTGCTGGATTAATACACCACTTTCCTCTTTCTTATTTGCTTCCTACCATATCTCTGGAGATTGGAGACCGAAGTTTTTCAAATAAAAAGTGGTTTCTAAAGAAAATTAACTTGATATTGTCATCTAAGTTCCCCTTGAATTTTTTTGGTATTTCTAGTCACCCACACTGAATACACAGTTTTACAAAACTACAAAGCAATATATATATATGTGTATATGTATGCAGTCCTTATATATAGATACACATATGCACACATACATGTAGATATATATATAGTCCATATATATGTGTACTTTTATTACATATGAAGGTTAAAATAAATTATTAAAACCTATGACATTTTCACTTCAGCAACAAACACTGGGGAAATAAATACCAGAACCATTCTACATTGGGACTTAGCATATGCAGTGTCTGCTTCATTAATATCTATTCTCTTTCAGTTTTCATCTATAGTATTCTGATTTTTTTATAGTCTTTATATGCTTCCTACTTGAAAACTTCATGATCATTACCATGATTTATTTTATTTACAATTTCCTAATTCAACCTACAATGAAAGCTTATAATTCATACACATCTACATTGAAAGTTCAGAAACTGTGCATAAAATTTTAATGTAAGTTAAACAAAGCAAGTATAAGATAAGTTGACAGAATACTTTTATTTTTCAAACTGGCATAGATATGAAACACAGATCTGAAAAGACAACTAAAGTTAATGAGAATCTGTATGTTGACTCAAAGACTGGCTCAGACTGAACATGACAAAGTCTATTGCTTATTTCCAGTTGCTTAACTATAGCAACCAACAGCTATCTTTAGCTAGATAGTTTGAATACATTTCTGTTATTATTTTTCCATGTAAGCAATAGTAACTTTTGCTACAGAGATACTAGGCAGTTATAAAGTAAGGGACAGATGGTCACTACAATGAAAAATAGCCGAATTACTAGTCTGTGCAAAGAAGGAAGAGATTTATGTAACAGCTTTGTGATCGGAATAAACAAATTATGATAAGATCTATTTGGTACACTGAAATACTTCATAAAGTAATCAAACAAGCTGATTACAATGCTATAGAACCATTTGGGGGGTTTGCTGCTTTAAAAACTTAGATTAATTTTGCTTGGTGAAACTGAATAGTCATTTTTGTTTATAAGGTTTCTCTTTTGCAGGGTTCTGAAGCACAAACACATAGTAATTCATCAGATAATGTATCTATATGTGTTAATACTCTAAGCCTGAGAAAAATGCAGTTTAACTTAACGTGGTTAAAGCTCCTTTCATGCTGATATTATGTCACGTTTACTGTCTGGCAATTCACTCATGCTTCCTACACAGTACACATGTGTTGGGAAAGTGTATGCATCGTTGTGAACACTTATTGGTAAATCTTTCTTCTTTCATTTGTTTTTATAAAGAGCCTTGATGTATTTGACATTTGCAGTTGGCTGAGTTGCTCATACTCATTTTTTGAAGAAGTAAGAGCATATCTATATGGTGAAGTCAAAGAATAACTGCTGCAGGATAACTAGGGTGGGGATTTTAAACAAAGATATTCTATGTTGTGTAACAGTGTTGCTCTATTGTTGGGGCTGTTACAGAGGAAATTAAGGGAGCTTGAATTGCCAAGGAAGGTGACATCTGTTATGACACCATTTTTTTTTTTTAAAAAAGACTGCTTCTGGAACACTCTAAAAGGGAATTCTGTGAGGGGACAGGAGACAAAGGCTACTTTTGCTATGTGTGTGTTGTTGTGGGTTTTTTTTCTAACTGCATCACTTATTCTGATCAATTATTACCTCTGCCTGCAACCCTTGCACTTATGAATTTATGTTGACCATGCACATGGGCATCTTTATTCCCCAATGGTCATACCCCAAGTGCATGCTGCGTTAACCTAACAATACAAAAGCACTCGATACAGATGACATGGGTGATACATCAAAGCCAGTCATTGTGAAAAAGCCACTGTTATAGACAAGGTATTCAACAGTAAGTACACTGCTAATTTTCTAATATGTAAGCAAGTCATAGCATCTACCTGTTCTGGTCACAGGGGAATGACAGAAAGCAGAGGCTCAACTTAACCAGTGGATTCAAAATTTGGAAGGACTTGCTTAGCTTTTTGTTTTGTAAATCACCTTGTTATTTTACTTAATAGGTTATTAAAATGTTACACTGATGGTCACATAATACAGTCTTAATTTAAATAGAGAAGACTGGAATGATGATTTTTTAGATAGCAACTTATAAACTGGTACATAAGTACATAATTATAAGTACAAATTTTACTCCATATAATGTGATGATTGTCACGTTATAAACAGAACTGCTTGTATTTAATACTGAACCAAGAAAAACATGTTATCTTAAATATCGAAATAAACTTTCTCTCTCACACTGCTCATTTAAAGCTTCTACAAAACTTTTCTTTCTAACTTGTTTTCTCCTGCAAAATTAAAGAAATTAAAACATGCTCATCTTCAGAGTTAGGGAAAATTACTTTGCTAATCTCTCCCAAGAGACACAAGTGTGACAGAACAGTCTTTGCCCCCATGATAGAAAAACTAAAACTACTACAGCTGGAAGGCTGAACAAAAGAAAAACTCATTTATTAGCTATTTGATCATCACAAGACTTTAAACATGGTCTAAAGATGATGCAGCTTCTATGTCAGCTTTCCTCTTTGACAGAATAACTTTACCCTTTGAGTCAAACTGAACACTATTACCTCTGGAACTGTATTATAGAAACGAAATATAGGGAGATATTTTTCTTTAAAATCTAATCAATGTGATCTGGACCACAGGCACTTAGTTGCTCTTCTTCTAACTGGAAGAATACTCTTATTGGATACCACTGAGGTGTATGATGCAATTGTTTGGGTGCTCCAACTTTGAATTTCCATAATTTAAGATATATGAGATCATTGTAACTGTAATCAGACATTGGAATGGACTGCATGGGAGGTGCTAGAGTCACCGTCCCTGGATGTGTTTAAAGAAAGGCTAGATGTGGCACTTAGTGCCATGGTCTAGATGATGTGGCAGTGTTGGGTCATACGCTGAACTTGATGATCTCAGAGGTCTTTTCCAGCCTCAGTAATTCCATGATTCTGTGCTTCTGTAATACTAGCTCCAAATGTCATGAGATTGTACATAAATAAGAATAATAACTGCCATTACCAGCATTCCTACCTTAATCCATTACACTTCTATTGTTGTAGATATTTGTCTGGAAAATATACTAAAACCCAGGAATATTTCTTTTCTTCATTGCTTACATGGTAGTGAAATGTTACTTTTTCCTATTTGGAGATGTCACAGGATTTTGTTACTCAGAGATTTTACAACAGACTGGACTGTGTAGATGATCTACTCAGTAGGGTTGCTTTATTAGTTTCAGTGTATAAGGGAAGTCAAACAAATGTTCAATGGCCTTTGTCAAAGACATTTTCATTCATATTAAATCCTTAACACTTATATCACTTGATACAAGTGGGGCTTAGAGTAGGAAAATGATCTTGGTTGTTTTGGGTTTGCCCACTACCTCTTTCCAAAGAATGGAATAACTATTAATATCATTCAGTGAAGAATTTCCATTAAAAGCTAAGGAGACATATGAATATATGGTAATTTTACATTCATATGGAGTTTGAACATCATATCTTGGCAGCTACCTGCATGAAATTTTTACTGATTATTTTCTTCTATTGGAAACACTACTTTTGTTTTAAAAAATGGTTTACTCCTTTTGGAAAGAAGGAAATTATGGAAAAAATATTTGGAAGCAATGAAGCAATAACAAAACAGTTAGAAATATACAAATTCTGGGAACAAAAAACATTTGAAAGGAAAATTAAAAGGAAATTGTAATAGTACAACTAAAACCAATGCAGAATTTGTTTTGGTTGCATATTTCAAAAAGTAAGAATATTTCCTCACTTAAACTTTGCTGATGATGATGCCCTGACAGGTTCTTTGGGAAAGATAAAAACTCTTGCTAAAGCTTTTCCAGTTATACTTGCAAACAGCTAAATGTAATTTTTTTTTATATGTCTATTTTAAATATTTTAATCAAGATGGAAAATACAATTGAAATTTATTAATATTAATGTAATCTACCCTTTTGCATAGAAAAGGATTGGCAGATGCTTATTTTTGTTTACTGGAACCATAGCTAAACATCTTCTGTAAGAAAGAACCTCAAAGTGGAAGACATTTAGTCCTATGTTTATTTTTTCCCTCTGAGACAGAGTGCAATACTGAACGACTTGTTTTTCATGATTCCATCTCTTCAAAGTGGGAAATCAAGCTATATTCTTCTTCCTTTTTTTTTCTTTTTCTTTTTCTCCTTTAAGGGAGGGTGGTGCTTGTGTCTATGTTTGTTTTCTCCTGTAACCCCTGTAATTCACAGTGCTTTCCAAGGATGGTCACTGCTTTCACCCATTTATAGTATACCACCAAGAATACTAAATCTATACTGAAAAAAATGCCAAATCTCTTTTCTTTGTATCTACCACAGGCACCTCTTAATTGCAGTAATGTGAGGAAGGTCAAGCTGTTATCCCTTCCAGAGTGTATTTCCAATGAAGAAAACTGAAACATAGAGAAGAAAGCAGACACTGCCAACATTAAAAGGTACCCTTTTATAGCCTTTGAGAACTGAGCTCTCAGAGTACTCTGCATGGCACTGTCACACAAAAGTTTAAACTCAGATGTCTGAGTTTCTCCTGCTGCTGTTGCTAACAGTCATATTGAAGCAGAAAATATGACGGTACATAGAGGAAGTTTCAGCTGTTATGTTTAAATACACTGGGCTTTTCACTGATAAGAATGTTGAAAGTGTATATTGGACACGTGTCAAATCTGCTCAAGGGTTTTTACTTTGAATGTTATGCTAACGCTAAGATGAACATTGGTGAGTTATGGTGCTTTTTTCTCTTCTTTTGGCAGGTTCAACAAGGAACTTTAATACCTGCTGCTCGATGGGCAATGCAGTGGGGTGCAAGCAGGTTTCTGGAATGCAGTGAGGACAATTTTTGGCTCAGATGTACTGTTTAAGATTCTGAGAGCAGTGAGGAAAAACAATACCACAATGAATTCTTTGAGCTCTGGAAGAATGCAATTTTGCTTGTTCAGGGAAACAGTAGGCAGTGTGAAAGTGAGGCAAAGGCTGAGGAATTTCGTGCCTTCTGTCCCTTCGTCTGGGAAGGTCTGCTTCCATGCACCCCAGGTCTCTGCACCTAGAGGCAGATTCTGGGGAAGTGCTACCCAAAACAGAGAAGAGGTGAGTTAGGTGTTACTTAAGTAAAGTGGACATAAGTCAATGTGAGCACTCAGAAAGCCTCTAAGGATGCTGAAGTAGCTGGATGATGTTGAGAGGCTCCCTAAAGGCAAATATTAGCTACAGTCATCTTCAAAAAAGAAAGGACAAGTTTCTAATAACTACAGACTGGTCAGTCTAACATCAGTACCCAGGAAACTTGTGAAGCAAATCCTCCTGAAAGTCATTTCTGAAAACATACAGAAAAGAAAGGTGATTTGGAACAGTGAATTTGGTCTTAACAAGGGCAAATGGTGCCTGATCACCCTCATTGCCTTCTGCGATGAAATCAGTAGCTCTGGGGACAGGATAAGAGCAGTGGATGTTGTTTATCTTGACCTTAGTAAGCCTTTCAGAATGATCTCCCTTAGCACTAATGTCTAACTGGAGAGCAGCTGTAAGTTATGCTCCTCAGTGGGGAGCCCCATTCACAGTGGGGCTGATGCTGTTGAACATTTTCATCAATGGCCTGGATATGAGACAGTCTACTCCCCCTATACTAGGGATGTCTCAGAGGGACCTCATCAAATGGCTATAAGGAATTTTAGAAAGTTCAAAGAAGTCAAATGCAAAATCTTGTATCTGGAATCAAACAACCCAATGTGAAGATGCACACTGAGAACCGACTAGGTTGGGGAGTATCTCTGCTGAATGAAGCAAGAGGTTGTGTAGGTGGCTGGTGACTTCAAGAGGTCTAAGTTATTCTGTGTGTCTGTGACTGATTAGCATGGGATGGCAGCCAACATCATCTTCTTGTGTGACTTCAGAGAATGAGAATTTGTAAAGGAAAAAGCTTGATCAACATGTAATGCTTTTACTTTCTTTTTTTTGGTTTTTTTTCCTCTCTTTCTTTTCTTTTTTTTTTTTTTGTAAAACCAGAATGATGGTTTAATCTCTGTACAGTTCTTTTCAAGTACTCTTTTTGCCTACAGAAAGATAAAGTAAAAAAGACCATTTGAAATAGACATACAGAAAGAAAGACCTTTCATTTCAATCTGTTGAAAGGAATAGAACCCTAGGAAGGTTTAAAAAGCGGTTCAGCTAAGAATACTTCTATTTTTTAGAAGTTGGGATAGAAACAAAAGTCAAGTAAGATTTCTCTTCCCTCCTCCCCCTGATGAAATTGCATTTTTCATTCAGCTTCAATAATAATTAAATTAAAAAATGGGTAATTAACCCCTAAAAATAGTAAAAAAGAAACAAAACCAAAACAAAAGGAGAAAATAACTTAAAAAAGAATTGGGAAAATGTCTTGGTCAAAGTGTGAGTAGTTTAATCAATAGAGAAGCTTTACATCACTGATTGCTTTTTGAGCATAACACAGCTGAACACGTAAGGTTTAAGATTAGTTTAAAAGAAAATCCTATAGGTAGTATCACTATAGGTCATACTAGATAATTACAGGTAGTATCTCTACAAGTCAGCATAAACTCTTTGTGGGAAGAAAGAGTTTAATTTACTGCTGTTGCTGTATATTTTTATTGCATGATTAGAAATTGACTGAAAGTCATCCATTTTGGGTATGCTAGGAAAAGAAAGCTAAGAATGGTATTATTGATAAATATCTACTGATGAAGAATTACACTGATAGCGACTTTAAAAAAAAACCAAATCCAGTTTTGAAGAGAATCGAGTTTTGAAGAGGTTCATAACACCAGACATTGATATGGTGAGAGAAAATCCCCTGTATTTTGCATGGTCTCATACAAGAGAGGCTGGTTTATTAATTGCTTTGTCTTTACCATTTAAAAGAATGTTTTCTGCTGTAAATAGATTATCTTGCTGGAAAGCAGCTCTGCAGAAAAGGACTTGTGGGTGTTGGTGGATGAGAAGCTGGACATGAGCCAACAGTGTGCGCTTGCAGCCAAGAAGGTCAATTGCATCCTGGGCTGCATCAAGAGAAATGTGGCCAGCAGATCAAGAATGGTGATTCTGCCCCTCTACTCTGCTCTGGTGAGACCACACCTGGAGTACTGTGTCCAGCTCTGGAGCCCTCAACACAGGAAAGACATGGACCTGATGGAGCGGGTCCAGAGGAG
>WUAM01000260.1:5856701-5879824 GCA_024336885.1 Actenoides hombroni
TGGAGATATTCAAGGTGAGGTTGGACAAGGCTCTGAGCAGCCTGGTCTAGTTGAGGGTATCCCTGCTCACTGCAGGGTGGCTGGACTAGATGACCTTCGGAGGTCCCTTCCAGCCCTAGCCATTCTATGATTCTATGATTCTACACAGCAATTTCAATTGAATTTTTACAACATATGCTTCTATACTGAAAAAAATCCAGCTTTGAACTTTAATCATAAATGAGATATTGTATATTATTTCACCCAGAAGAGAGATCTTTTTTGATGAAGTAGTTAATGACAAGATTTTTTTTGTCAATGATTTATAAAAAATATTTAAAGCCTGTCACAGAGTATACTTACAAATGTGTTTCCTAGCTTCCAAATGTGTAAGAACAGAATTATAATTTTGTATCATCTCTAGAGACACAAATCTCCTAATAGCTTTACATGAAGCTTTGTATATTTTAAAGTATTGTCATATTTTGTTGTTCTTTTCTGTGATGATAATGGAGTACTTCTTAACTGGAGCTGAATGTAACCTTGAAATTTGCAACCATAATAAAACTAATTTTTCCTGCAACATACAAGATTGGTAATGTCTGATACCCCTTAGATCATCGGATGAGCTTCAATATCTTTTATAAAATATTTGGTAAAACTATTTCCCCCACAAAAAACTTAATTCATAGCTAGAGATGATTTTTAATTCTGGAAAACAATTTCTCTATCAATCTCAGATGAGGATGAAAACAATGGCTGAAAAGAACGTGGAGATAATATACTTTAGGCACATAAAATTGCTCTAAAAATATTCAGATAATTTTAAGTGGATTTTGTAGTTTTTAAATTACATATGCAACAAGTTCCTAAATGTTATATTATAGAACTCTAAACCCATATATAGCATTATAAATCTAAAAGCATAAAAAACTAAGAAATTAATGTCATAAATCTCATTTTACTGATTTCATTCACTTAAATATAAACAGAAAACTTGCCTGTATATTTATGTACAAAATTTCCATTTTTCTTGAATAACTTTTTATTGAAAAATTATATTTTGTTTTCTTAGAAGCTTTAACCAATTAGTTTGGTCAAGGCATAATTCTAAACACTTTTTCTTATGTTCTGAAATATTCAGAGGTTTCTCAGAAGTGCATAAACAGTGAAAAAAGGACCAGAAAACAAGGTGAACTTTTCATGTATGCATACATTTTAGAGTACACATCTGTCAGTTAATCCAGTGACAATCATCAGTATGAGAGAGGCAGAGAAAAAAACAAAAAGAAAGACATTTTGGCAGACTAGATAAAATAATCAATCATTACCTCTTACTGAACAAAAAAACCAGTAGGCTAGTTAAAATTCACTATGTACTTTGATAATAAGTATTTTTTCCATTAAAACACATAAGCATTAATATTTTTACCCATAGACAACATAAATAAAAGCATTTGGGTTTGTAACAGCTGTGCCTGCTAGATAAGAGAAGCATTGTGAAACAGTGGAGAAGTAATTTTCCTGCGACTTATTTATATTCATCACTGCTAAAAAACTGGGGGGGGGGGGGAGGGGGGAGACGGGAGGAATCAATCACATCATTTTTGGGAAAAAGCTCAGTAATTATTCTGCGAACATTGTGAATTGATATGGTGATACCTTTATTCTGGTCCATTTCCCACACTTTTAAGATACTAATCAAAACAGTGAAGAACTTTCAAGTGGCTCTGAAATTTCTTTCTTTCTTAGATTTCAAATGTTGTAGGGAAGGTGTACAGTTGCTAAAAGCTGTTCTACACCTGCTATGTCTGATGACATATAGAGACGACAACATTTTTGTGACATAACTTAACTGAACTTCACAAAGATCTAATAATCCCCTGACCTGTCAAGAGGGGATCATTATTTCCCTTTAAGAAATAAAAAAAGCTTATTTCTACCAACATAGCATGATGCACTGTCTCCTACTTCTGAAGCTTCCCCTGAGTTGTACATCAGGAGATACCTCTGCTAAAAATCACTGCATATTTCAGGTATGAAAATATGAAATTGTGGATTCACTAGAAGTTAGAGTTTCACAAAAATCTTTTCCCCTTCCAAAATCCTACAGAGAACAATCACAAAAGAGAAAGCAGGATTTTCATTTCAATAGCAATACAGTGCTAAAATCTAAAACAAAAGGATCTTCCGAAAGTGCATATGCTTTTAGAGAGCTAATGCCTTAAAAATACTTTTTTCTGAATTCCTTATGTCTGAGGAAATATACATTTTGCTTTTAATGGTAGAAAATGACTACTGTCAGAATTAAACTTTGTAAATAGGTTGGCTGTATATTATTATTATCTTTGTGTTTACACTCCTATGATCTTTACAAGAGTGTTTTATTTCTTGATAAATCCATGGACATGTTCTGGGTTAGGAAAAATTATTGTGTGTTCTAAAACCAGCAGATGATCAAAAACTCACTACAGAAAAATGTAAGTTCTAGTGCTATCAATGCAAATAAAGTTTACTAACTGAGCAACTAATGTACTAATGTGGTCTAAAGCCTCATTTTTACCCGTGCAAAAGCCAGCTTAAAAATGAATGTAAAGTCCAAGGCCTAGGTCAAGGAACAGGATGAACATAACTCAAATTGCACTGCACTTTCCTGAGGGAGCCTAACAACTTTGATTTTCCTGAAAATACAAACTATTATAGGACATTGGTTTCTGACTCCCAAGGAAGTAGATCATTGCTCTTTCAACTGTGAAGAGGCAAAGGGCTATCTGAGGCTCTCAATATAAAAGCAGGAAAGTAAAAGAAAAGAAGAAGATTAAGAGTAAACAAAAGAGAATTAGAAGGGGCAGAAAAAGTCTTTTAATGGGACTTCAAATAACACTGTAGAAAGATGTTACTCATATTATCCTCTGCATGCCCAAATAAAGTTGACCATTTCAGAATTATTTCCTAGATGGCAAAAGCTCTCTTTAAACCTCTGTATGCCCTCTCACAATTATCTGCAAAGATCTATATGCAATAAAAGTAACAGGTATGGATAATCACATATTTTAAATCACATGACAAGTGTGTTTTGTAGATTGCTACACTGTCTGTACCATAATCCAGATACTTTGCACTGTCTTTTCCTCTTTTTTAGTATTTCTTTCCCACTGGCTGTTATTCAGGATATCTTCCTGTTGCCTGGTCATAGCAGGGCATTTTGTCATGAAATTCCTGTGCTCAGCTCACATCTATAATCCTACATCTGGTATTCTTGATTTGATAATGCCCAAGTAAAAGCCCTTTACCATACCATTATTCTCGGAGTGACAGTCCAGTCTCTCAACTGTATTTGTGGTGCAGCAAGTCCAGGCTCATCTAATCTGGTATTTATATGCTAGGCTATAGTCTCAGAAGGCAGGCTCTGAAGAGCTCTGCCCCCCCACTCTTTCAAATACACATGCATCTATGTGGGTCTGCATACACGTGCACGCACATGCACAGAGGAAACAGAATTTTTGTATTAGCACTTGCTTCTGAGGTAAACTATTTTCCAAGCCAACAAATACTGGATTCTTTCCACCCCCACAAGATTCCACTACCAACAAGTCTAAGAGTAGGACTGGACAAACAAGTAAGGGTTGTGTACATAATTTCCTGTCATTGATGGCAGACATTGAACATGGCATAAGTTGACAGATGTGTGCACAGGACAAAACAAGATGTGCCACATAGTTTTGGTCCACGAAAGTGGACCAAAGTTCAGTGTTTTTCATTTTTTCTCTGTTGCTGAGAAATGTTATTTTGAGCCGCAAAAGAAAGAGCATATGTTTATGGGTGGTTTGTTTAGAAAATCTGAAATGCCGTAAGAATATGTTTGTCGATTCTATCATGGTTTTCTCCCACACACTGACAATTGGTGGCTGTAGCTGAAGCAAATTGACAATTATGGTTTCTAAAATTGATACTCTGAAGACATACGGAGACAGTGGAAAAGTCAGTATGTCCATTTTGGTGAACAATTCTCCAGCAGTAGGTTTATTAACATTTTCACCAGTTTATTTAAAGCGTGGGTTTTGTGTGTGTGTGTCCCATCTCTTTCTCCTAATGAAGGTCAGTTATTCTTAAATGCATGTGTAAAACCATCTTTTTTAAAATGTAACTGCAAGCAGACAGCCTGTAGCAAGAGAAGTAAATAAAAGTAGTCTCAGATGTCTTCACTATATAACACTGAGAGCAGAATAATCTTAGAGAGAATTGTTTAGATGAGATTAGAGTCATTCCACATTTCCACAAACCTGAAATAATTTTGCAGGACATCCCTGCATGGTGTGCCTGTGATAAGGCCAATAAGAGTGAATCAGCAAATGGATAGGTCAATAGATAGATTCTGAAACTCTTACTGCTATATGGATGCATCCTACTTTCTCCTTCTAGCAGAGCTTTCAGACATGACATAACAGTACTGACTAATCAGTGTTTCCATATGGTGCAGAATTTTAAGAGAGAAAATAATGCAGATAGGAAAAGTAATTTGAAATGTATGTGTATACATATATGCATATATATATGAGTATATGTAAGTGTATATGTAATGGAAAAAAAAGTAGTCTGGAAATTCTGGAAAATATCCACATGTAACATCTCACCAGATAGAAGTTTACCACATGAATTGGCAGCAAAATGAATGTCATCATGAAATAGAATAAAGCAGCAATATTTTCTCTAAATTTCTCTTTCAGATGCATCTGGAACATTTTATTCAGTTTAGGATGCATGGACAACAAGAAAAATAGTCAAATTGCTTGGAATTCAGGAATAGTAAGAATCAAAATAAGTAGGTAAGTAAATAAAAAAATAGTTCCAGCTTTTACATGACAGCCCTGAAGTGACATGCAATATTAAACTGTGCTTTTAACCCTTTGTGTGACAGTGAAGCCTCCTTGGGAAAAGTTCTATTAACAAAAATGCTCAATTTTACCTTCCTAATGATCACCTTGTTACAATAGAAACTTTTCAATGTGTCAAGTTGAAGAATATAGTTTCATAAATATTTGAGAAATAACTAGTTGAAGAAACCAAAATGAATAATAAATCCTTCTGCAAGTACAATAGGAGCAAAAAGCCTACATGACAGTCTCTAGATAAACTGATGATTGTAGTAATTTCGAAAAACCTATCTGCAAACAAGCAGAAAGGACAAAAAAAAAGCCATTCAAATCTTTTTTTGAGAAGAGAAATATATTGTGGATTACTAAATACATGGAAAGCACATAAGGTTCAGGCCATAGCTCAGCTAAAATGTCTGGGGTCTATGAGGCAGATAATGTAAGCAGAACACTATGGAGTAAAATGTGTAGTTTTCCAATTTTTAAACTTTCATCTAACTAATACTTTTAGAGACACAAGGGTGTTTAACTGAAATTATAAAAAAAAAAAAGTGACTCCTGCATAAAATATTTTCAATGCTTTCGGATTCACATCATGTCAAAAATAATAGCATTATTTCAGTTTTCTTTGTTATTACAGTTTCAGGAAGGACACTGGGAACACTTCATCAATGAGTAAATAAATGTCAGATAAACCCAAGAATACATTACCTTATGTTTATTGCTTACACTAGACTAAATATATATTAAGGCCTACATCAGGAAAAATCTGTTCAGAACAACTCTTTGTATTATTTTTGGTCTCACTGAACTAAAATCAATCTACTTCAACATAAATATTTGGTTAATGATTTACACAATATTTTTAAAAGTAGAAAATTACTAGGCAGTCCAAGTATTTTTTTTTCAAATTACATCTAAACATGAGACAATGTATAAGTAAAAATTAGTGATAGGTAAAAATTCTATATTCCATTTATCTTGTTTGAGCATTAAGCTAATTTAAATTAAGATACCAGTTAATGTCAGCTAACTTTCCAGAAATTAAAGCCTTCTCATGCTGTTGCCACTAATTAAAAGCTGACAAGATAAAACTACATGAAGATATAGTAGGGACTTTTTAAGTGTAATTAACTGTGCTTGTTGTCATACATAAATAGCTTTTTTAATAAGTTGGTATTATGACTACCTTGTCTGCTCATCAGAGTTTAATTAAATCATACGATATTATGAAGAAATAAGATAACTAATTGACTGATGCTTAATGTACTATATGCTGGACAGAACAGATTGAGAGGCAAATCCTGTTAAAAGTTATAGTGGGTGCCATTCACCATATTATGTGAGGTTATAGCATAGTTTGGAGCATACTTTGTTAAATGAGGAATGTCAATGTATCTAAGAATTTATTATAGCTGAAATCAACATGAAGGCACACTATGTCTCAAGTCATTCTTACACAGAATGCTACCAAAACCAAATTTTGATTGTCCTATCTCATAGTCGAGCAATTCAGCCACAACAGTTAAAAAATGCATGGCTTCTGCAGCCATAGATACAGCTAGTGTGAGCTGTATACCTAAGTTAATTGCAAACTACTGGCTAGAAACAATAGACTTTTGCATCAGGCTATACAGCTACAATATGCTAGGGCAATCCTTTATAATTCTGGTATTTATGTACATTAATGCATTCATATTTGTGTACATTATTTCACCTCTGCTTAGCATGGTATTGTTCACCTCAAATAGAAACGTCTCACAACTTGATATACAACTTGTATATCAAAACAAAAAAGGGAACCAAATGTGGCTCTATTTGCACATAGTACAAAAGGATGGATAGCAATCTGCATTTAGTTTCCCTGAGATTACACTAAAGAAAATAAAAGAAAAAACAAACAATGAAAGGAATTTTCTTCTGTGCCTGCAGGTGTGAAGTTCTGTATATATGAATGCTGATGGCCATGTGTATAAAATTGAGTGGTAGTAAGTAAAACAGTGCATTGGACCTTTAGCTCTTATACTTTATTATGATCTATGATTAATTTTTATTAGGTGAGAAGATGAGCTTTGCAGGGGAAATAACTCTTTACATTTTACTGGCAAAAATCTTGCAAAACTCTAATGGCAATGCATGAATTTAGAGAAAACTTTAACTTTTGTTTCATGTTAAGAGCTCTCTCTAAGCTGTAGGTGAATTCAGATTGCTCATTATCTTGCCACATTAAAAAGCTAAGTAATAATATGTTCTTTTGTGTAGCCATCTGATGAGCTTACTTTGATGACTTTTTCCAGTAAACCACCATAATCTCCACAAAGAGAAATTCACATGTAAATCTCATTGTACTGTTAAAAAAGGCATACACATCCCTACCTCCACCCACTGCATAGCTGATAAGATTCAGCTCTCATTGAAGTGCAGAATTATATTTCTGCTGACTGCTGTTGACTTTCTTATGGGCATGAGGCACATAAAACCTCTGGCCTGGCTTATGATTGTATTTCAACTGTTATTCTGATTTTCAGTCTTGCTTTGAAATATTTTTCCTCTCTTGGCAGATATTCATCTAACTTCCTGTCTGCTACTCAGGTCTGGTTTTCGAATTATATTAAAAGCATAACCTTTGAAAAATGGATTGAGATTAACTAGTGCTACAGGTATTCAACACACCTTCTTTCAGTGCTATAAAGCATTGATTTTTTTCAAGCTGTCAGCCAGAGAGACAGTTATTACTATGAATAATAGATAGAGTTTTGAGATAATCTATATTGATAAAAATCCTGTATCTGTAAGACATAATTCTTGCAGAAAAGAACATCAAAGACAAATAACTTGGTAGCATTCTGGACTTGACAATTAGATCTATTTGAAGAATATTTGTTAAATTATTTACTTGACACATTCTTTAATTTTTTTCCCTAGTAAAATGCTAGAAAAAACACAGTATTTTCATTTCTCACTAAGTTCTCAGAACACTGAAGTTTCTCAGTGTTAGAGAACCCTAGGTGTATTTAAATGTTTGAAGCAATCAACATAAATATGTTATTTGTGCTACAGAGCAAGATTTAAGATGATTACAAATACTCAAATAGGCAAGTAAAATCTTAAGGTTTAGTTAAATAATATTTCGTTTGACGCAAAGAGAGAACACAATAGGTAATGTGGTGAAAATAAGAAGTTTTGAGTTAAGTATGTAAGTTACAAATTGTTACAAAAGCATTCAATGACTAAAGAGATATAAGGTGAAAGGAGATTCCAAATGTTCCAAGGAAAGAAAACAAAATGCTTCTCCTTTGTGGCTTCAAATATCCAGATAAGGTAAACAAAGGTAAGTGTTGAAGAGACAGAATATAACCTGGAAAGAAACAAACACAGAATAACATAGAGAAGACGAGAAAACAGAAAATAGTACAGGAAACTGAAGACCGTGGACAACGCAAAATACTTCACAGGACATAATTTTGGTTAATATGCTTAGAACTGAGTATATCCATGCAATCATATACCCAGTATGGAAGTTTTCAACAGACTGGCAGTCATTCATAAAAATGACCAAATAAGGCTCCTTTCTAACATATATATTGACATATTCTTAAGTCAAAACCAGCTTATCTGACTTCAGACTTTTTATAGTAAGTAGACATAAGCTACATGTCATATAAAGTCAAAGAACTGCAGAATACTTTATGGAATTTAGATCTACCTGAGTATATGAAAATAATCTTGAAAGACTATGTAACAGTCTCTAGAAAACCTCATCAACTGACTTCTAAATATAATGCCAAGCAGTAAGGAACAAGATTCTACCAGCAAGTCAAAAAATAAAGTAATGAAATTAGATGTAACAACATATACAGAACTTTATATTATCATTTTTAAATTAGTAGCATATATAGAATTAGTAGAAGAAAATGTATACATATATGTATATGCAAGTATATATATACACATGTATGCATACTCCTGAGTTTCCTTTCTTTAGGTTCTAGCTGAAGATTCAAAATAAATACAATGCCTTGAATAACATATTTCCCCCCCAGGTAATGTCAACAAAACAGTTTCAATATAATTATATGTGTGACTAATTTCTACTTCTAAATGGAAAGATGACAATAAAATACTATTCTAGAAATGTAGGTCTGTTGTACATTGGATGCCACATGAAAATGAAAAATGCAGTAAGTACATATATTTTAACCCAATATTATAGTATCTTGGGGGCAACATTATGTCTTTTAGTACACTGTAAACTTCTTCTCAAAGGATCCCCTCCAGAACTCAAGGATTTACAAATAAAAGGTATTTGCTTGCTACAGATCCATTTACTGGCATACAAAAGTAATTACTAAAAGCATTGCATAACATGCTCTTATATTTTGGGATTTCATATTAGGTCAGAACAGTTTGTTTAGATGGAATTCTCTTTTTTTCAGTAACTGCAATGGATAGTTTATACACATAGACAGAAGCAAGAGACCTCTCAATATATTAGAATCATAGAATCATTTAAGTTGGAAAAGACCTTTAAGATCACCAAGTCCAACCATTAAGCTAACACTGCCACGTCCACCACTAAACCATGTAACTAAGTACCACATCTATACATCTTTTAAATACCTCTAGTGATGGTGACAGCCACTTTCCTGGGAGGCCTGTTGCAGTGCTTTGAAACCTTTTCAGTGAAGAAATTTTTCCTAATTTCCAATATAAACCTCCCCTGGTACAACTTGGGGAAATTTCCTCTTGTCCTGTCACTTTTTACATGGGAGAAAACACCGACACTCACCTTTCTACAACCTTCTTTCAGGTAGCTGTAGAAAGAGATAAGGTCTCTCCTCAGCCTCCTTTTCTCCAGGCTAAACTATCTTGGGTTCCTCAGCTGCTCCTCATAAGACTTGATCTCTAAACCCCTCACCAGAGTTGTTGCCCATTGGACAAGCTCCATCACCTCAATGTCTTTGTTGTAGTGAGGGGCACAAAAAAGAACACGGTATTTCAGGTGCAACCTCAGCAGTGCTAAGTATAGAGGCACAATCACATTCTCTAGTTCTCCTGTCCACACTATTTCTGATACAAGCCAGGATGCTGTTGGCTTTCTTGATCACCTGGACTCACTGTTGGCTCATCTTCAGCAAGTTGTCAGTCAGCACGCTCAGGTGCTTTTCCAATGAACATCTTTCCAGCTACTCTTCTCCAAGACTGGAGTGTTTCATGGAGTTGTGATGCAAGTGCAGATTTTTAAAGAAAATTATTTGAATTAGTTCTTTTTCTTTCTTTCATTTTTTTTTTTATTCTTTTCATTCAGTAGTGTTACTTCTAACATTTCTAGTAGCAAATTCTTTGGTTTTCATTTGCACATCCTTTTCTGCTTTTTATAAAATTAATGCACTTAGTAAATTTTTGAATAGTTATAATATTCATCCCATCTCAAGCATGTTTTTACATTTTGCAGGCCTGTCTGCATTTCATTGTTGAAAATCAAATTTGTATTTTTGCTGAAGCACAAGTTGCATTAACAAATAACTCAAGGGAACCCCTCAGTTCAAAGGCCTTCAAGATCCCTTAATTTAAATATGATTTCCCATCTTCCTCATTGTGCCTCAGAATCTTATCTCATTATAAATAGCACTGTAGTTTTTCAAAGACCTTGTGTGCAATTGTTAGTCACGGTGCTTGGAAGATGCCAATTATAGAAATACTGTAATAAAAAAGTGCATGAAGGAAATTGAGATTAAATCTATTACAAAGCTATATTACATCAATAAACTCTCCTGTCTCCAGTACACAGATTTGTTAAAACTCCATGGAACAAATTACGGTCAGGATAGACATTCAAGCTGGAAAAAAAAGTAGGCTTATGGCATGAAATGAAAAAAACCCTAAGAAATTCAAATTTACCTCTAACATTTCATCATTCCATTCTTACACAAAGCATAGTATGTGCCATCTTTACTTAAATGACAGATCTGTGCACCTTTTGACTTCTCTATTGACAAATTATCCCAAAATTATAGTACCTGCAGTTAATCTAAATTCTTCAACAGGGCTGGAGTAGTCTGTGTTTATGTTTAGCATAACATCTTGCTACAGAAAGTTATTTTTTAAATATATTATTTACCAGAGAAATAAAAATCCCTCACAAACCCCTCATGACTCCTGCATAATCAAAGAAGGAAAACTGAACACAAGGGATGCAATCAAGTCAAAGCTGGCAACAGAACATATCTTATAAATACAGTAAGATTGTTTAGATAAATCTGTATTCAAGCCTACAAGGGGTTCTTTGGGAAAAATATATATTTATAAATAAAAATACTGATTACACTAGTAAAAATGCCATCCAAAAACACATGATTACAGTCATTCTTAAATAAAAGGTATCTTCTTTTGAAAGAACATTGGAAGGTTCTGTTTAGTGCACGAAGGAGGAATTGCAAACTTTTGGATTAGAGTCCTAACACAATTTCTCCTTTTAATCTGCAGAGAGAAAAAAAGGAAAAGGGGCACTTGGATTGACACTCATATCTGTATTCCAGCAGTGTAAAAAATTAGGATTCCAAGGTGCAGCATGTGTTTCCGTTGGTGGAAACAACACATATGTCACGGAAATGTCAGGATAGTGTCTGGAACCAGAAGACTTAGACAGACTTTATATCTTACTTGAGATTTAACCAAAACAAACTGCCTCCTTCAGGGCATGCTTGAACTAAGTAGGTAATTCCCTCACTGAGCATTGAGCTCCCCTGAGTTGGCAATACAGCAAGCTGCCCAAGCACAATATTTGTACATGTACAGAATAATCTCAAACAAGTGCAAAAGGGATTAGAAATATAAGCACATAAGTCCCCTGTGAGGGCAAGCATGTCCCAAGTATGTTTAACACATACTGACAAGCTCAGAAATGTAGAAAAATTAATTCAAATTTACTTTTTTGGGTACAGAACCCAGGATACCTCTCTGCTGATTGAGAACATCCATGTGGATGGATACAGACAATTTGCTTGTTCAATAAATATATGTTAGCCATAACTCTGATTTTTTTTAACCACATTTGTGCAATACTGTTTCACATTAATAAAATAAGGGGAATCTTCTTCCTTTCTATATAAGTATACTGTCAAAACAGTGATGCCCACCTTTAGTAACTGATGTTAGATTTTTTGGGGGAAAACTTTCCCAAGATAATTTTGTATTACCACATCAGTTTTCATTTTGTGAACAAAGGAGGATGAAATTTTAAGTGGCCTCTTTACTAATTACCCCAGTTTTATTCGCTTGTGGGTTTTGGAACACATACATTTTTATTTTCTTTTTCAGACTTTATTTATAGTTTTACAGTGGTTTTGCATTCCAATCTCTGATATGTTACTGCGCACTAATAGTCTTTTACCAGAAGTTTCACAATAGTGTGGGTTAAACTACTTTGGAATAAGAAATTTATATTCCTTGTCTTCTTTTTGAACAGATTCAAGCTTATCTCCTAAAGAATGTGGTTAACAGCTGAGCATTATATGGGATGGACAATTCCAAAGACTGATTACATATTTTACATTGAAGAATAATTTGTTAAAAGAATTCTAAGATCATTATTCAAGACTGCTCATTCCCTGCTAAATAGTTCAAGCCTGTCTGTTGAATACAGTCTTGTCAGATGGTTGTGAACCTGCTCTTCTCTGCACAGCATGCTGGCTTGATCTCAGCATAACAAGACAAATGTTTTTCAAAGAATGAAGTTTTGCCTGGGCTTTTCATTTGTTTCTTTGTTTCAGACCATACTTCTAGTCACAGTCCTAAGGAGATTCCATGTAGATGGACATACCTATTTTCAATCTTGTCACATTCACTAGGTTTTCGGTGAAACATCAGCACTTATTCTGTCCTATTATTTTCCCTTCACAAATTGTTTCTCATATTTTTTTTTTTCTTTTGTTTATCTGTCTAGGACATTTTTAATATACATGGATTGCGTAGTATGCAATCCTACATCTCAATTCCTAATTTGAATTGAGAAATTCAATTCTAATTCTACAGTTCTTTTTGGATTCAGCCCATGAACTAAACAGCAAACAACAGTATCACAGAAATCCATAGTAAAAAAATAAATAAATGAAGTGGCAGGAAATGTGAAAGCTATTTTCAGCATAGCTGATAAAGTGATTATTCTTTAATAAATTTGAACACTGTTCTATTAGCAATAGTCTATCCTACTACTAATGTGAAGCAATGAATTGAGTAAACCAATAAAGACTTTTCAACCACATTGTTGAATTGCCTGTAAAATGCCAAAGATTATACCTCAAATAATGCAGCTGACATCAAGTCACATACTCAGATGAGCTGTTAAATGCAATTATTAAGATTTTGTAGGAAAGAGTACATCTTGTTCAAATGAATATTGTTTGCCATTTTGAAGAAAGATGGAAAAGGAGGAATGAATTAAGACAAATTCATATTATTTTCTTCAGGTTTAATCTTAAGGGAAAATGTCTGTCTAACATCATTGCTTCTCACTATTCAACCAACAGATTATCATGGATTGTAATCAGAAAGTGAATGAAATTTCAGAATAGACTAAAAATCAATGTATGTCGGTACTTTCCTGAGAAATGCACCTATATCCTAAGGCAAGTAGTTACCAGACAACTTTGTTTCCCATAGCATACCAGCCTCTTCAGAACTGGTCAGGCCACCAAATTTATTCCCCTTCAAAAGAAACAGTAAGAATTTCTGAAGTGCTGCAGGAGCCAGCAGTAAACATCAGGGAGGTTAAGATTGCCAGGACTATCATAAAAGACCTGCCAGCTAGACTCTGATCTCAGTTTCTTTGGAAGAAATCCAGTAGAAGACAATGGAGTTATGTTGGATGCGTAGTGCTGTAATTGAGATCTGAATCTCTCCTATAGAATATAAGTGTATCTGTTTAAATGAAGATTGGGACCATTCTATAGGACTGACTACACAGCTGCAAACAGAAAATAGTATTTACTACTCCAAGTGTTCATATTTACTTCAGAATCTGATAGATACTTGAAACACTGGCACAGAACGGCATTTATTTGATGACAGCCAATATTTTCTAGGGTACTTTAATTATGGACAGGCATAACCTTGACCATTTGATGTAAAGATGCTATTAAAAAAAAAGAAATTGTTGGAATATTCTTTAATGTTAGTCTGCCAAAACAAATTTCCATCCTGGAATTTTCTACAAAGAAATTCAAGGATAAAATGAATTAAAAGATTTTTTTAAATAAAATAAATAAATGTGCATGGAGATTGAAAATTGGAAGCTGATATTAAAAGTAACTTTCCAACCATGCTTATTTCTCTTTTATAACATCCAGTAGGATTAGTCCTATTGATGTAGTTTCTGTTCTCAAAATCTCTACTCCTTTTTAACAAAGCCATACATTGGTTGGAGGCAGATCTATTTGTCACATGTGTAAAACAGAAAATGTCCATACTCTGATGAAATGTGTCATTACACATAGTTACTGAAATAGCGAACAGCTTGAGGTTCATGTACTTCTGTCTTTTAAAAGCAAGTTGAAAATTAAGTCAGCATTGTTTGACAACAATGTTATCTGTGCATTTGAAATTAATTAGATAACAGTGAACAAATTATAACAGTTTAAATTAGTGGAATATACAAATGGGTAAAATAAGCTTACTAATTCAATTATTATGGCAAACCTGCTGTTTTCATTCTTGCTGTAGATGAAATTAGAGGCTACAATTAGTAGTCATCACAGGAGTTTTTGCACTTCAGGACCACAAAATCCTCAGCAATTTGAGATCAAAATAACACTTGGGCACTGCAATAGTTACAATTAGGATCATGTAGTTCACCATAGAAGAAGGGAGTAAAATTATCTTTCAAAAACATTTGGCATAATTTGGCTGGTACTTCTGAGCACTAACAAAAGCTACAATAAAATTAATTTACACTGAATTGAGAGACAAAACATGAAAAAATAATAATGTAGAATGTACTTGGATTTATGCTTGTGGGTTCTTTCACAACAATGGCAGCTTTCATGGATACCCAAGTTTAAGAAAAGCCTGTTGCAAGTATGCTCTAAAAGAAAAGGCTGTAGGGTCTCAAGAGTGCATAATGCAGCCCATCCAGCCACGTGAATGTTTCTGTTGTTTCTAATGTTTCTGTTTCTAATTTGTTCATATTTTTGTTCTGAACGAAATTTGTTTGAAGCTCCTCTCTGTAGAAATATTTGTATGGATTCCCCTTTCTATGCAGTGGTTGTATATCTGAATTGCTTTTTCAGCTCTTATGTGTTCTTAGATACAAAGATCCCTTTCTATGCTCATTGTTGGTCTGTGAAGGGGGAAGGGAAGTTTTAACTTTAAATTTTGTTCTGTGTGAAATGAACACAAATACAAATTTTTAAGCAAGTCTGCTTTCAAAACTTAGCTGTGGTTCTAAATACCATATTTTAAGATGGTAGTCAGGTTAGTTCCAGGAACTAGAAAAAACACCATCCCCATTTTCACTTTCCAGTTGAAACGCTGAAGTGAGTTAGAGAACTAAAGCATCTGCTTCTAAAAGAGATGTTACTGAGTTTCTACTGAATGATAAAAAGGTAAAGTTTGGCCTCTCTATTACAGACAGTTTCTCCGTCCTATAAGAAATTGTCAGACAGACCACAGGTCCTAATTAGGAGCCAGAAACTTGTGTAGAAGACTAAGTTTGAAATGGAGTATTCTAATTTGCAATGGGAAAAAGTGGGCAAGACTATTTTCTTCCAAAATCCTAACAAGGTTCCAAATTTTCTTGATATTTTTCTTGCCTTGAGACTAGAATCACAAAGGAAATAAATCTTAACTATTAACACTGTTAAACTATCCTTAAGCTCTGCTATAAACCATCTGCAAAATAAATCTATCTCTCAATTTATGTAGGTACCTAAGAAAGTTTTAGAAGGTTCACTACCGAAGTGTACATACATTGAACAAACAGATGCTAGGCCACAGAATACAGCATACACTGTAAAAAGATAATCCTCTGAGAGACTGCCAACCTAATTAATTTACCTTACACAACTCCCTGTCCCTTACTTCCCATCCAACAGTTCAGCGCTAAACTTCTCTGCATTCATATCCTTCAGTTTGGGAAAGTTATTCTGAACACTGTTGAAACCTTGGCCTTGGTAGGCGCTAATGAAGAAGCATATTAGCCTTACACTAGCTTAGGTAAAAAATGCAGTGATTATGCCTGGTTTTAATCACTCAGTAAATAATATTAATAAAATTATTCAGAATTAATAATGGTGGGGGGTTTTACAGCCTTTTCCTTGGCCTACCCATGCCCTGTTTTTTCATTCATGTAACACAGTTAGGAAATAGGAAATCTACACTAACTGTCATTTATTTCATAACCCCAGACTGTTGAGTAATAAGTTACATTAAGATATTTTACTCTGGCTGTCTCAGAGAGACATTTACTTCTTTAGATTTCACTTAGATCCCTCATTTCCCATATATTGACCTACTTGATCCCAATCCTTTAAACTGCTAATCTTAAATGCCTTTTGTCAACAGAAACAGCTATTTTATTTTGGACTGTGTTCAGTTGCTACTTACTCAAAATCATGTAGTTTTTAATCGTAATATTTCCATATCAGTCATGTAACTTAATTTTATGTGAGGCAAAAATATTTTTCAAGCATTTAAGTAGCAAGTAGCGTATTGTTGGTTTTGTATTTATAAATAATCAGCTTTTAATAATTCTGCCCAGAATATTTTATCTCAATCCCAATTCCCATTTCAGAAAGTTGTGATACTAACAACATAATTTTGCTGCTGTTTATTGATCCAGGTTTGAGCTCTTTGAGCCAAGATGATTTTTCTGTTTGGTTTTAATTGATTAGACAGAAATGACTTTCCAAATGAGCATTTGATGGTCAATAAGACCCTGCATTTTATTTTGTTAGTATTTAAACTGTCTGAATTATTAACTTCATATTCACCAAAGTCAGACAATGAGTCAGTCATGGATCCTGAGTTAATACCAAGAATAGTTCTGGTGACTCCCTACCTCATAGATTTTTATCACTTCCCGTAGAATTAAAAAAACCCACACCTTGGAATACATGTGAAAAAAAAGTGAACTGTAAGATGCTATTACCAGACTGATATTGCTGCCAAGTAAATTATATTAGATTACCTTATATCACAGATATAAATATGAAGTTAACCAAACTTTCAATAAAATGAGATAAATCAAAGGTTGATTTCAGCAGCACTTACTATGACAAGTGATGTAGTAAAACAGCAACTTAGTTACATATTTGAGAATGGCAAGATTCATACTAATTTACTACAAGGTACCTCCAATCAAAGCAAGCATATATGCATGAAAACAAAGCATACAGACACAAAAGTATTTGGCCAGTGAAATATGTAGATGCCCACACTCGTAAAAGCAAATGTGAAAAATCAAACACCTAGGTAGGTAGAGAGATGGCTAAAAGAGCCTAGCCTATAGTCAAACCCCCCCCCCCCTTCATGTTTAAATACTCATAATGCACCAGCATTTATCAATGGGTGGAGAGTTGAGGCTCGAGGACATGTCTCACCCAGGCCTTGTGTCAACTTTGTCAGTGACTGGTCCTGAGAGTGATTCCAATTCATGGGAAGAGCTGGAAGCAGCTCACTGCAATCCAGGAGAGCAGAGAGGATCTCATTTTGGATCACTATTTATACGGCCCAAGACAACTGACTTTTGTCAGCTCCTTTTCCATTATGACCTAACTTGAGTGTAGTGATATTCTGGTTTGTACATGCCCAAAATTTACTGGATCTTGGGGTCCTGGTACCATGTCACAAGAGGGTCAACTGACTATCCAATATGATAAGGAAGGGCACAGGAACCAGATGTGCCAAGAGGGCACCTCACCACTCTGGTCTATTGCAAAAAGTAATTGCCATTGTCACCAGAGAACAGGGAAGCAGAAGCAGAAGGGGGTGCTGTAATGCTCTGGTAAATTTCCTTTTGCAATCTCTACTTTTCAAATGGATTTCTGCGTGACTCGGGGAGGGGAGTTGCACCTGGTATCAAACAGCTCATAAGTGAGTGTGGATCATACCACCATATCATGTACTTGCTCTACTGAGATGTTAGGTGGGCAGTCTCTTAAAAGTTTTGATATCTATTGTTTCAGGCTCTAACCAGTAAAAGCTCTATAAGATAACTTAGTGTTTCCTAAAATGACCAGTATTCATTTCCTTCCTGTCCTGTTAATATGTTACCACAGTTTTGCGTATGTTGTCACATCAGGGGTTTAAATGAGTGATATGCCCTTATTATTAGTCATTTCACATTTTATTAGACTTTCTGTTGCCCTCCACTTTAGCTAAATAAAACTTAGAAATACTAAAACAAACTAAAACTTTCTGTCTCTGACTTTTTCACACTACACCAGAGCTTCTTGGGCAGTTGTTATCCTGAAAACTACCCAAGTCAGTCAGACATCCGATGGAGAATATGTTATACTCTAATTACCACAGAAATGCTTGTAATTTAAATATAAGAAATGTTTTTTTATAGTGAGCATGTCAAATGTAGTAGTGTCCAAAATAAAATCCGTATTCGGAGTCCATTTGTCTGGTACAAATATAATTTTAACTTTCTAACAGTGATGGCTTCCATATGATGCTGGAGATGATCAAAACAAGAGGGATGGGGAAATAATTGGCTGGAACAGAGCTTTTCCTTTCTTCTTGATAGAAAACGTTTTAGCAGATGCCTATTCAGAAGGAACTCTTCCAGAACTCTGGAAATGAAGCACATGAAGCTCACTACTTTAATAGCCAATGGTAAACATTATAAGAGAAAAAAAAAGGTTTTATCTTGTCTAGTATTAAGGGACATATCCTTAAATTCTCACTACAAGTTAACTGTCTTACAGTTAAAAGTATATCTAGAGGAATAATTAATAATATTTTTCTATTATTTGACATACCTAAATTGAACTTTACACTGTAGAAATTTGGTTTTTTTTTTTTCTCTGTTCTTGGGCTGAATTATTTCTAGAGGAGAGGAAAATCAGAAACCCTCCTTTGTGAAATGGAAAGCATAGCTCTTCAATGGAACATGGGAATCATATTGACTTTAACAGTTTCCTTGGCATGATGCCACAGCTATTACCATTGAGCCAGGAGAAGGTTGTAGCCAGTGGAAAATGGAAAAGAAATTTTTCTCATCAAGTTGTACAGAAGTCTTGACAAGAAAAATAATAGTGAATTTGGCTTCTGGGTACCTAGAAAGTGGATGTGCTTCTGCTTATTAAGTGTACTTATATAAGGAGTAATGCACAGAAATAACTGGACAATCATTTGTACTAAAGTTTACGGTTTAGCATCACTAGAGTGAGCTAGTAACTAAGCTCACTCGTGTCAAAAATGGAAAAGTATTCTGGGGACAGTTCTAAATTATTTTAAGGTATTGTTACTTGTTGCCCTATCGCACCAGAAATAAGTTTAATTACATTGCCAGATTTTATCTTAGAGTAGAACTGGAAGAAATAACAGTGGTCAGTATTTCAACTAGAGGTTGCTTTAGAATGAGCTGTTTTGATTAAAAATAAGCATTCTTGCGAATGTTTTTTTTCTTCCAACAGAATAAATGCTTCTACTAAAGTTACTATCTCCTGAGGATTCTCTGTTAAATGAGTGATCTCAGGTAGGTAATCTATGTTGAATAATGCTGAAAAGAGGTGCATTTCAAACAAGATAACTTTATCTTGTTGAAGACAATTAGTCATAAAGAATCAATATTAAAGGTGTCCTGACTGTCTTGACAAAAGATCCAGTACTTTCCAGGATCTCCAACAGACTTCTCCCAGTGAAGGCAAACCTGCATTATTCCATACAAAGTACTTCAGGTTCAATAAAACCGGCATTTTTAAGAAAAAAATAAAAATAAAAAAAAAGGATCATTACTGCTATTTGAAACATAGTATATAAAGCAAACTGTACTGCTACCTCTTTTTTTCCTGACAATGAGACATGAACATTTAATTATATAAAAACTCCGGTTAGTTTCTCAAATGCTGAACTTATTGCAGTAACCATTTAAAGTAAAATGCACAACTGAGAGCAGGTATGAAAGCCCTCCAAATCTCCATTTCAGGCTTATAAACATAAGTTTAAACTTAATCCCTTAGAGAGCTATAATAAAGGAACTAAGTGAATTCAGCTCAAAAAAAATCACAGTCTTAATGGTAAAACTGGTGGTGTCAGAGGTTGGAAGATGAGCAGGAGCCAGAGTACACCATATGTCTGGCTCCACCAATTCATATTTCTTTCAAAGGCATCCCTAACTCTGTCTTTTCAGATAAAGACATAGGCAACCTTCATTTCTCACAGTCAGTTCAGCCAATCAAAAATTATTCACCCTGGACATCTATATGCTCCTTGAACATCAATCCATGTCTGAGACTTTCAACTTGTGTATATTTAGTGCGTGACCCCAGGGAAACAGGATACTAAAACAAGTGAATGGGGTGTAAAGGTCACAATTCCAGACTTGAGCATGACCCCCAGGCTAGTTCTGCTTTACAATATAATGTTAGGGAATGCCTATCTGAACATCTTAATTGCTTCTTGGTCCCCTGAACTAAATATTTTGGTGAACCATAAAGATAGCTTTAATGAAAAGATTAATAAGACCAGAACCCAAGAAGGACTTCATAATAAAAAATAAACTATATACTATATTGTATTTCTTATTCATAATTCTAGTGGAGAGCTCATTTTCTCTTGAATAAGATAGTGAAATGAACCATGCAGACAATCTAAATCCAAGGCTGGGTGAGTGTCTATCATGTCTTAAAGGTGAGAAGAAGGAAGAGTTGTTGAAGAGATTATTGTTAATGTAATTGAGCAGCAAATTGACAGTTATTTCCACATGAAATGGTAAACTTGGACTAGGAAAGGTATGTTTTTCTTTTAAACATCCATTAACCTCTGCTCAAGGGAATGTAGAAGTGGGATGGTGAGCCTGTGAAAACAACATAAACACAGACAGAAACACACTTCTTGGGCACGGCAATCATGAAATGTAAGACTTTTCAATTCTTGGGGAAGTAAGGACAAGGAATCAGAAAAAGTGCCACCTTGGAGTCCTGAAGGGTAGACTTTGGCCTCTTTAGGAGACTGGTTGACAGACTGGCATGGGAAGCAGTCCTGAAGGGCAAAGGAGTACAGGAGAGCTGGACATTCTTCAAGAAGGAACTCTTTAAGTTTCAGGCCATCCCAGTGCACTGTAAGATGAGCCAGTGTGGAAGAAGATCAGCTTGGCTGAACAGAAGGCTTTAACTGGAACTCAGGAAGCAAAGAAAAATCTATGGCCTATAGAAGAAGGAGCAGGCAACTCAGGAGGACTACACAGGTGTTGTGATGTTACACAGGGAGAACATTAGAAGGACCGAAGCCCAATTAGAACTTAATCTGGCTACTACTGTAAAATACAATTAAAAATGCTTCTATAAATATGTTAACGTCAAAAAGAGGGCTAAGAAAAATCTCCAACCTCTATTGGATCCAGGGGCAAATATAGTGACAAAGGATGAGGAAAAATCTGAGGTACTGAATGCTGCCTTTGCCTCAGTATTTAAAGGTAAGACCATTTGTTCTCCAGGTACGCAGCTCCCTGATCTGGAAGGCAGGACCAGGGAGTAGATTGAAGCCCCCATGTTCCAAAGGGAAATGATTAGCAACCTGCTACAACACTTAGACACAGACAAGTCAATGGAGCCAGATGGAATCCACCCAAGGGTACTAAGGGATTATGAATATATGATTCACATTTCACAGAAAAGTTCTGGGATTCCAACTGCATGTTTTAAATATTCAGCATCTTAGCTGTTTAGCTGCTAAGCAACAGCAACAACAATACTTACTCTGATGTAAATGAACTGAGTAGATGCATTAAATATTAAAATCAATAGTCTACTTAGATTATGAACCTGGGACAGGTGTGGATATTATTAGTGGTGTTCACTAGTAAATCCGTTTTCCTGATATTCTGCTCCAGGTTATATTCCTGCTACCTAAAGGAATAATCAAGTGTAACTACAGGATTCCTTGTGTATGATTATTGAAATCATTCTTTATGATAAAGATTTTTTCCTCCTGGTTCTTGGAAAGAGTTTGAAAGATTTTGCCTTTACTTGCTACTTTTCTATCCCATCTGCTGCAAATAAGCATCTTTTCAGGGAAAAAGGCTATTGAACAAATATCTTAGAATGCTGATGTTGAGGCAGGACTCTCAAACTAATGGCAATGTCTGTGAGGTTTTATCAATTTAGTAGCAAACAGAGTTGAGTTCATCATGCCACTGGGAAAGTCTGGAAGAGCTTTGAGTCATTCCTACTGTACCAGCTAGGTCATTTTTGAGTGGTGTGTTAGGCTTACACACTTAAGCTGAAGCTCTCATAGAAAAATTCCCTGCTGAGAGCAACAGATACTCACTTGTTTCATTCCACAGCTGGAGATTTAGACTAGTTAGACCTCCAAAATGGAGCAGTCTTAATAACTGTTCTGGGTATGTTCTTTCTGGTTAGCTTGGGAGGACAGTGACCAATACTTGTTCATATTTTCCTTTAACATTCTGTTTGTCTTCTAACCTTTAATCTTACATTTTATCTTGTTTTTCTCATCTTGACAATAAGTATAATTAACTGGATTAAAGACAAATTATATAAAAAATCCTATGACTTTTTTTCAGAATTTGAAATGTTTACATTTAATTAAATTTTTAAATTTTGAAAGTATTTCATTGCTCAAAATGGGTAGAAGCCTACAGACATTAGTTGACAGTATCCTATATATTCGTATTACAAAAAAAAATTATGGATGATGAAAAAAATGCTGAAATATTTTTGCTTATATTTTTGGAACAAAAACCCAAAAGAAATATAAGCTTAAATTAAGTACAATGAATTGGAGTACAGTGCCAGGATCAGGAGTATAATGTAGAGAATGAAGAAAAGTAATTTAGATGATCTGAAAATTGAGTAAATATGCTTTGTTGAATTTAAGAATTTACATAATTTAAGAAAATGGTCAAAATATTTTCAAAAGCATTAGTGATTATCTTTGATAACTCAATGACAGGTGACATGCTAGTAGAAAAGAAAAAGAACAAATGCTCTATCTGTTTAAAAGAAAGAAAATAGTAATAATAATAAAAAAAATCTGGGGAATTATAGACCAACCAGTATGACTTTGAAACTAAAATACCTAATT
>WUAM01000260.1:5879924-5892453 GCA_024336885.1 Actenoides hombroni
CTAAAATACCTAATTATATAAAAGATATAATTATATAGAAGATGAGGTAATAAATAGGTCACATGAATTCACCAAAAATTACAAAATTGTGGAATCTATCTCTTTCCAGCTTTTAGACAATTGATGAAATAATAAGGAATAAAGGAAAGTGAAAAAGACATGAACATTTTATCTTCATATTTGTAAAATATCAGATTCTGTCTCATATGATGTTCCTATAAAAAGGAAAAAGAAAACCTAAGCAAATGAGGCTTCTCATATCTATATGAGAAGACCATATTTAAGGAAAAATAGTGGTTTCTAATCACAACTAAATACTGTTCTCAGTAGTAGGACCCTAATTTATGTCTCAGTAGTGACTTCAAAGACAAAGTGGTGAACTTCCTTATAAAATTTTTAGGTTACAGCAAGTGAGAAGGGTGCGGTGACTCAGGAGAACAAGATTAAAATACCAGATATTCTCAATAAATTTGGGAGTTGGTCTGGAATCATGGTAGATTTCAATATATCTTGGGGCAAAATATTACTCTTTGTGATCAAATTAAGAAAACCAAGTAAATGTTAGCCAGCTAATGTGCAACAGATTATAATTACTAAGAAATTACATCATATAATTTAATAATTTCTGCAAATATATCTACTTCTATTACTAACAATTTCCATTCCCTTTCTCCCTGTACACTCTCCTGTTTACATTATGGAAACAAGCTCACTGAGGCAGCAGCAGTGCATCTGTGGAATTTGTTTTATATAACTGTGGTTTTATTTTATTCAGAGAAAATTCAGTAAAATGATCACATCATTTAGTGGAAGCATGCAGGAGCTTGCTAAAATTGCAAGAGTACTAAAATATTGCAGAATAATGCATATTGCTAAGAAATTTCATCAATCTCTTTTTGTAAGAGTTCAGTAACGAAGAACAGAAACTAGTTAAAGCTTGAAGAACATGTAAATAATGCTTATTTTCCTAACTTTTTCTGCATGCTTTGCTTATTTTAGCTATCGCAGAGATTCAGCAAAGTGGCTATTATATTTGTTTTAATACCAAAGAAGTGCAGCCTGGTCTAACTAGCAAACACAACAGATTTCAATACAGTTTGAAAATTAATGGGTCACAGGTTTTTTTCTCAGAAGAGACAATATTCAAATTGTTGCAGGAAGCACAGCAAGCAGGGAGTATAAACATACTTTTCCACCAATCTATAGATCATCTTTACAGAGAAGGAAGATCTCCATATGTTTCATATAAAAGGGAACAAAAACCTTATGGAGAGGAAGATCTGAGAGTTATGTTAGAAATCCCATGATAGGTAAAAGAAAATAGTCAATTTGAGGCGTATTTTAGGAGATTTTTCAGTCGGTCCTGTCTGTAAACACTTCAATTCTTCTGTCATTCCCTACCAGTTTTACCAGTGAAAGTAAAGGAAAGAAGACATTTTTTCCAAGTTGCCTCTTATAAATCTAGTTACAAATTCATACTTAAGAAAACTTTGTTCAAAACATGGGAAAAGTTGGAGATGTTTGACCTTACAGTTGAGGATGATAGCACAATTCAAACTTTGTGGACACACCGTTGACTGTGTAATTATATGTACATAACTCATAAGAAGCAAGTCACAGTACTACTCATCATGAATTATTTTGCTGTTGCCATTCCAGATTTTGAATGACAGCTTGTACTCAAAAAGGCCTTTGTCTTTCTTTATTTTGGTCCTTCAGAGAGATTTATTTGTGACTAAGACTTCAGGTAGAAGTGACTAGCAAACTGTGCTAAGTTAAGGTTACTTCTCTGGTACATTCTAAGTGCAGATGTGTGAAAAAATAACTTTTTCACAATCCATTTCCTTGCCTAGGCTTTGAGGTATTGTATATCACTCTCTGATGTTCTGAAAACCACAGCACTGTTAGGACATTTTCATTTTACCAAATGGTGAGGTGAAAGATGCCAAAAAGAATATAGATCCCCTGTCAACCCACCCTGGCCTGTGGGTTATCAATCTGTGAGATGTGGTGCAGAAAGGTAATTTTTTCATTTAAAGAAAAATGTGAAAATTTTCTGTTTTCTAAGTACAGATTTTCATAAATGAATAGCTGCAATGAAGTCATGCTTATTGCTCACCTTATAGTTTGCCTAAAAAAATTAACCAATTTTTAAACACTCAAAAATATTCTGCCTTTATACCTTCGATCTTCTTGTATCACTACGTTGCACAAATAAACTGCTATTTGTTCAAGTGTTCCATGTAAAACACTTTAATAAAAGTCAAATATAATGTTTCTCAATGAACCTTCACAAAGAAAACAAGAATGTGATAAAGTATTATCTTTTGGAGAAGTAAACACATCTTAAACAATGTAATCTAAACGTGTTCAGAATCATTTCATAATGTAAGTTTTTTTTCCCCCCAATGATTTTAATACTGTGATTGTTACAAAGCCACAGGAGGATTGTGCAAGGCCATTAGTGTCAATTTTTAGGTCTTTTCCTCTGAACACCTTTTCCATGACAATGGTAAGCATATGCTTCAAAGGTACATTTTTTATGGTTTGAACAAGCCATCTAATTCTTCTGTGACTGTATCTGCTCATCAATTCCCCATACTGTTAGTCTTGAACACTGATTATTAGAGTGCCAGAAAGCTTCTTGTTACAATCTTAAGGCATTAGGACTGAAAAAACCACCCCTCTATATCCTTGCAAGACTATTTTTACTATTGTTCTCAGAAGTTTATAATCTCATTCTGAGCTACAGAAACCCTTTACTGAAAAGATAAGAGACAATGTCACTAACATAGCCTTGATATAACTAATTATTTTGCTGTCTTTTCACAGTACATTGTCACAGAAATACATGACTACTATTCTGTGCAGAGTAATATACAACAAATAAAATCAATGCTATCTAGCAAGTAAAGATAAAAAATGTCACAAACATACCTTTTCACAAAGGACTATATATTCAGCTCAAGAGATTCACAGTAAGCTGTAAAAGTTGAAAAAAATGTTGGAATTTTGAAAAGATTAATACAGAGGCCATTGCTGGAGTGGGGAAAATCTGTGACTGCAAGAAAGAAGTGTAAAAGCACATACTCTTCTTAAAAGGTAAATTGAAAAGTGTGTTTACAATTCAGGCTAATTAATAAACTACTTAACATTGCAAAGCAGCAGTAGAATTTCTGTGTAAACAACTAAAATAAACACAAAATTAAGTAGGTCATTTACTTAGTAAATCAGGGATGGCCTGTGGTATGAACAAATACAGTAGGCAAATTTTGAACAGAAACTGAGCACTGAAAAGTCTAATTTTCAGGTAACCTGTCACATTAACAAGCCTGTGTAGCCTCCAAATATATATGGGCACTGTTACTGTTACTCCAGAATCAGCTGGAGAAAAGAAAATACTACAAAAGAAGCTTAGGCTGGACTGGTTGAAAGCAATCATCTCCAACTGAGAGAACTAGAAAATATGCATTATACATAAATATGTGCCTGATCCTGAATTCAAGTAGTTAAAACTCTAAGACACTGGAGCTGAATGTCTTGTCTGGAAGTAAATAAATAAACTTCTAGAAAGGAATAAAATGTAGATAAGTTGTAATTTACATAAATTAATTAACTACTAATTGGGCCACAAGTGTTATTATATGTACCAGTAGTGTGACACTGCCCTGTGAAGAGAGATTTTGAATGACTGCATTGGAACACAAATTTCAGCTAAGTTCTTGAATACCTGAGAAAATGTAGACCATAATGTTAATTTAAGAGGATGTGAATTAGAGATGAAAGATTCTGAAAGAAACCTTCTGAAAGGTCATTTTTTAGAGCAAAGTTTTGTTGCAGAGGGGAGTTTTCAGCCTCTTTCACTTTCCCTACTTGCTGGCAGGATCAGTAATAGAAAAAACTCAAACATTAAATGAAGAGGCTTTGGTGCCACAAATCTGCTTCCTCCTAAAGCATTCATCTTTCTTACAATAAGAGCAGTAACAAGTAAGAGAACAAACTGACATTGGAAATATAGTTGATTTGTATGCAAGTTTTATGCAGTCTGAGCCCCTAGCCTTGTGTGTTTTTATGAAAAAAGACAAAACACTGCAAATACCACTGTTTCATATAACTTATAAATTACCATAAGAACAATATATCTGTGAATCATATATATGTGAGTGAAATGCCCAGGCAATGATGTAAGGATGGATATTGGAGCCTCCAGATTGAATATATTGTAATAACTACTACCAATTAACTTCTGTATCTCCTACAAGTCTAATATAATTTATTTCTGAGTAGAAATAAATTGCTGTATAAAGTAGTGATTCAGTATCCCTCTTTTTTTTTAACAAACTTTTTATGGTCAATAATGCTTTATAGAAGATTTAATACTAATAAGCATTAATACTAATTTATATTTCAAATGACTGAAGATAATCTTCAGAGATAATACCCTGGTGGGTGAAGGGGTACGGTGAGTACCGTCTAAGAGGATAGCCACGTGCAATTAAATTGCAAATGGAGGTACTGTAGTGATATATATGCCTGCATCTTACCCATTGGTGCTGCCTTTGCTACTGCTAAGAAAGAGGGATTTCAGTTTTGTGAAGGGGCTGAGAGGAGAGGAAAAACATCCGTACAGGAGGGAAATGCACAGGGAAAAGGGCTTCCTATGTAATCAATCACATATCTGATGTTATGTATAGTTTTTCTTCAGTGGAGTAAACTGAAGCTTTCTCATAGAACTGAATGTCAACAGCATCGGTCTTCAGAATGCAGTAAATTCATTCAGAATTGTCATCAAGAAAGGTCAGGAACACGCTGATGTTGTAGGAAAGCCTGGATTATTTTCTTCTGTGCTTTAAGAGATGTAAATAGGAACAGCTGCAACAAAGATATTCTATAATTAGGTTTCATGCTGGTTTTGGAAGTTGCTTGTTATAGATCTTTTAATAGTAGGTGAAGTGACAGTTTGAAAATGTTGATTTGGACTTTCTGCTACTTTAATGAAAAAAATATTGTTTTTCAAGTTCTGTGGGTTTTGTCATGTCATCATTTTTGTGCCAGACAATTGGAACTCCTCTTTGACATATTTTTTGTAATGCTGTGACTGTTCTTAATTATTTTTGTTTATAAAACAAATATCTTTATCCTGTCTGACTTGAGAATTTTTATCCAAACTATGAGGCAATTCTACTAGTTGGGAATCTGTCCCTATCACCTTTTAAAGTGTGGTAAGGATCTTCAGACTAACAAAGACAAGTGGATAACCAAAAGTGCTGGATTTTTCCCTCAAACTGTCTTAGACTGGTAGTTTAGTAAGTTATTTAAGCCAGGTATCAAAAAGACTAACTAAGGATCTTTCTTTACTAAAAAAATTGAGACAATGGAGTTACTGCCTGAATTATAAAGCTGAAATATAAGATTTTCCTGGCCTAAGTGAAGAGAACATGTATAGATTATCAGTTGTCACTGACTCCTGTGCACAAGATGCTGATTGACAACCTGTGAATCTAATGACCAGATAGAATCCTGAGCCTGAAAAGAATACACATAAGTATTCAAGAGAAGTGCATTTGAGATTTCCAGGCAGAGCAATGTTGTCTCCTTTTTGTTTATGTGATGTTCAAGGACTTTGAGAACAACTCTAAAATCCCCAATTATTACATATTATCTCCTTCTGGAAGGACTGAGGTGTTGGAACAGGAGGGATGCACAGTTTTGAAATATACTCAAAAGTAGAAAAGGTTCCAATAGAGCATTAGAGAACTGCAGTGTCATAGAAATTGTGCTAGGTTGCACTGAGTTTTATAAAAATTCAATTAATTTTCTCTTTCCTGTGTAAAAATGTGGGAAGAACAAATATAATCCAAACAGAGGATTAGGGAAAAGGCAAAATGTATTCCAGATCAAGTAGTATTTCTTCCCAAAGACATAAAATATTCAAAAATCATTATTTTTTTCCCTCTCCTTCCTGCTAACTTGCAGGAAGTAAATGCAGTGAAACCACAATCCTCAACCTCTTCCCATTCCATCCAGCCCTCACTCACACACAGCTTCTGCAGCTTCATCTGAGTGAACTTGTCCTGCACAGGAACAAAGAACAAGGGAGAATTCCCATAGGGTAAAATTGGATGTAGATATTACCAGGCCAATTCCTGCAGTTTCTGCCAGTTGGTGGCCAGTTGGCTCCAGCACCACCCACCACCTTCTTTCTATAATTTGGTCAAATAATGTAATAAATCTAATTTAAAAACCATGTCTGTGGTTTGGATTTGGATTTTTTTCATTATAAATGATGCCATCCCCTGACAGTTCTTGTTCCTGCATTGCAGCCTTGCTTCCCTTCCTTCTCATAACTATTCTGTTCATTTCTATAATTTCCTATAACATGCAGAGATACTTTGTAATTGAAACCATGGAAAATTATGTGTGTTGATTACCCATAAGTTAATTCAGTCCCTTATATAACCTTCCTTCCCACACATAATTTGCCTTATATTTTATTTGAAAATGTTTTGGGAGTCTTGACTTTGTACGATGCCTACTGAGTGTTATTCACATACTGTTGAGGTATTTGTTATCCTATTCCTTTCACAAGCAGAGGAAATTATTTGAGTGTATACTTTCTTGAAGTGCCAAAGAGCTGAGAGCAGGTTACAAGCTGTAAGTCTGACATACGCTGATGTTTCCAGCTTAATGTCTGGTATTGCTCTAAACCAAATCTTTAACAACACTCTGAGGGGACCAGATTCATAGCTTGTTGTACATAGGGAATGCTTAAAACTTTTTTGAAACTCCTTTTGCTGACAAATATAATTTATTATGTTAGAGGCGTAGATATGACTGACTCACAGACACCCTTCTAGTTGCATTACATATTTCTTATCCCTGTCATATTGAAATCCATTTTGAAGTGAAAGCTGTTTATTCATCTTAAATGCTGCTGAGGCTGTCATAAGCATGGATAAGAAGACAAGTGCTATATTTTAGCCCAAAGTTAGCAAAAGCCCATGACTCAGAGGCAGCTCAGGTTGTGGTTTTAATCCGGCTTTCCTTTTTTCAGTTTTATTTGATTGTAAGTATGTTACTGCATTAGATGCACCAGCACTGAAATACACAAGTAATTCTCTGCACTGATACACTGCTAGTTGTCTATTTGACTACATTAGGGATTCATTTATGGCGACAGCCCAGGTTCAGGTAAATTTGCTTTCACTCATCATGTGGTTAAACTAGCTACTTTTTTGTTACCCTTAAGGCTTTCAAAAGGCCATCTAACTTAAAAAAAAATTAACTCAGTTTTGTGTATACCTGGGAAATATCCCAAATTGGATTCAGGGTCTCTATGGGGCAAAAATGCTAGTTTCAGAGAAACTTACAGACCCTTTATTCACCCTTTAACATGGCTTACAGAAGAAAGTATCACTGAAAGACTCATGAGTCAGTCCTGGACTCCTGCAGTCTATAACCAAATGTAAAGGTAAAAAGGATATTTATTTCATTTCGTGCTAATATACTGGACCATAGACAAAATAAGTCTGGTAATGGAAGCCAATTATTCCTGCTAAGGGAGCAGCAATCTCCAGTATAGAAGCAGGTAAAGTGATACCTTCTTCACAGTGTAAGAAGCATAATATATATAATACTCCAGAAATGTGTTGTGGCAGATAGTTCATCTGTTCCTTATATGCAGCTATATATATTACATAGTGGACAGATGTCTCTAACTTCAGTCCAGGCAGTACTATTGCATCACCTAAGCTGCTGAGCTGTAACTAATCCTCTTCTAGCTGATGTCTTAATGCAAATACACTTGAGCAATTTCAAGGTGTTGTGTAGGCATATGGGGAAAATGGAAAATCAAGAATATAAATTAAAAAAAAAAATGTAGATTTTGGAATCCATGGGAAACATTTAAAACTAGTAGTTGAAATACCTCTAATGGTTATATTTTTTATTGCAAAGTCAAAATGCTGAAGGATATGATGTATTTGGACATACTTTAATGAGTTGTACATGAAAATGTTCTGTGAGACAAGCAATGCACACAAAATCTCTAAGGGAAGCTCATCTGTTAATGTCAAGATGCTGTACAAGAATGTGTGATTAATAAAATTTCAGTTTCTGAGGAACTTGATTCTGTAAAATCCACCGAATGTGAACCTTTGCTTAGACCTCTGGGCAATATTTTTTTTTAAATGACATACTGTGCTGTAGTCTTTGATATAATTTAAAAAAAATTAAAAAGTTGCATTTGTCTTCAGAAGTGGTTCTATAATGCTCTTCAAGAAATTTCACTTTTTAAGAAGATTCTTCTGTTATATTGAGTCATATATGCCAGACTCATAAAACAAGCAGAATTAAAATTAAAACTTGACTTTATGGAAAAATAGGATGTGGTTTTGTAACTCTGTTTTAGGGTTTTTTTTAGAAGAAGCAAAAATTAACTAAGCACTCAGCATGAATCATAGAATCGTACTCTACGATACAGATAATGCCTTTCTTCTTTTTTATATAGTACTGGAACCACTGAGCCACTCTATTTCCTTCCTGCATTTTTTGTGTACACAGAGTTTGTGTGTTTGTATGTGCATACATACACCTGCATGTCAGTCTAGATGTCTATGTATATCCACTGTACAAAACGTAGAAGTTTGTTTCTGCACTACTGCACAGCCAGTATACATATACTTAGTCAGAGATGATAGCCTACCTGTGTGGATCTGAAAGAAAATCATGTAACTTATTTTAATAAATCTTCAGCAAAATAGTCATTATGAACAACACTCATTATGATCTCCAGGCAACTCTGCATTTGCACAATACCAGAGGCTCTCTTTGGTTTACCATTGTGTGTACATCACTGAAATTAGAAGTGTGATAGATTTATCCTCTGATCTGCCTAGGTTTATCTCACACTGAAGTATCTCAATCCTTAGTAGAAAAAATATACCTTGAAGGAGATCTTGAAAGACACTTTTCCAGGAGTTTGTTATATCATGCAGAAGCTCGTCCTATAAAGTGCTACTCACTGAGAATTCATACACTCAGTAAACAGACTTCTTGGTTCAGGCTAATTAATCAGACTTCTTACCCAGAATAGAATCATCCAAAAATACTTTGTATAATAAGATAAAAAAATTAATAATCCACAGCTGACACAAGGCATACTCACAGTAGGCCCAGAGGCACTCCTCAGGGCTGCATGAGGCTGCTAGATACAGTGCGATGACAGTGGTAAAGCAGAAAGGAACTCAGTCCTTTGCATCTTGTTGTGGGTCAGGGAAAACAAACCATAGCTATGGATCTAAGAATTTATTGTTATTCCAATTTATGTTTTAACAATTTAGAAGTCCAAATTATGTAATCCTAATACTCATGTGGAAATTAACATAGAAAAGCTTTGTTAATAATACAGGTAAATTTGTTACAGAAAAAGATCATTCTACCAAAAACTGTATATTGTCCCTCCTGATGATACCCTGGGTCCTAAGGATGAAAATTTATTCTTCCAAGAAAGCAGAATGGGGAGTGTGTGTGTGTATTTGTCATCTGAGATCTTTGGAGGGAGGAGTATGATGAAGAGTTTCTTCCTCCTCCTTCCCAAGAGGAACAAGACATTCATTATGTATTTCTCCTTAAACTTTTCCTACATTTTCCTGAAGCACATTGCTTTTTTTATGTTTCCCAGCTGAAATTTGAAATACACCCCTCAGTACCCCCCAGCCCCTGCTACCAAGAATCTGTTATTTGAGAGAGCAGAGCTTTGTCTTCAGAAATACACGATCCTCCAAAAACCCCTTAGACAAATAATGTTTTTTTTGCATTGGTCGTGACTATTAAGTTCTGCCCTTGTGGCTTTCAGACCTCTCATGTGGGGGGAATAAAGTACTGCCAGCAGCAAAAGAAGATCAAAGGTAGTGATCGCTTAAGCCAGCTGGACATACTGAAATCAATGACACTGGATGGGATGAACCTGTGACTCCTAAGGAAAGTGGCCAGTGTCAACAAGAGACTACTTCCTATTATTTTCTATCAGGTCACAATGATTGGGGAGGTTCCTGATTGCTGGGGAAAAAAGAACAAATATCATGTCCATTGTAAAGAATGCAAGAGGGAGGATCCAGGGAGCTACAAACCAATCAAACCTTAGAAATCAGAAGAAAGCAAGTTTTCTTAGGTACATGCAGGATGACATGATAAGGACCCTCATGGCTTTACCAAGATAGAAAAAAAAAAAAAAAAAAAGAGTCCTTCACTTTTGTAAGGATCAAAAAAAATTAAATATGAGAAAGGAGAGCATGTTCCATAATGGCAGAGGGTCTACACTGGGAAAGGCTTTTGATGAGTCCAATAATCAAAAGACTGAGAATATGGAGATTGATACAGAGAAATGCTCGATACATTTCTCATCTTGATGCCCTTAGAAAAACAGAGCACACAGCTGGGAACGTTCAGTTTCCCTCTTAAAAGATGGTTTGCCTAGACAGTGATTTGCATGATGTGTAGCACACCTCATTTCTGACAGTAACACTGCTGTCATGTGGTTGTTACTGGTGGAAACATAGGCAATATTCCTAAATCCCAAATAAGCCTTGTTTTTGAGTTGTCAGTCTCATTTAAGGAAGTCTCAGGCAGCAGCATGGCAGGCTTAGGTATCCCAGGACACCACCAACTCACAGTGACTCAAATCCTTGTCACATCCCAGTTGGTATCACAGTCTATAGAACGAAGCAGGAATCCTAAAGTAATTCAATAGCCTAGTTTGATCAACAGCAAATTATCATTTCCTATTTGTTTTATCTCATTAGGAAATAGTCATAGAATTGCTTTGGTGGAAGAGACCTTCAAGATCATCAAGTCCAACCATTAAGCTAGCACTGCCAGGTCATCACAAGAAAGGACAAAGAAAATAAAACTGACATCATCCACACTGACTGAGCTTTTCAGTTCTTGTTTCTTCACAGAAGGAACTCTGTGGATCTTGGTGAAAGGAAGTGACGAGGAAGATTGATTGCGGTTTACAAGGGACATGGATGTCTGAAGGGAGCATATCTAATTTTGTATCCCCACCTTCCTGCTGATGATGTTGCCTTCCTTTTTTAATGAAAGTTTAAACTTGAGTGCTGCAGGAAGATTCTTCTTATCATGTCATTAGTGAAGTCACAGCAAGTCTGTTATCTTATGATTTCCAGTCCTGTTCTTTAACCAAACTTCGATCTATAGTATCATTTTATAATCTATTTTATAAACACTTTTATGGCTCTGAAAATGCCTAGTCCTAAGAATAGTGTTTGAAAAGTCAAAGTGTATAGTGATAGAGTAGGCATATATATATTGTCCCTTGTTTAAATTTCATAAAACACATACATTAAAGCAAGTCCTGGCAGGCACCCTAAGGCTTTGAAGTATCTGAATTGTTTCAGCGTGGTTCTTTTTATAAGGAACTTATTTCCCCAGATGACTGGAGAACACGCTATTAAAAAAAAAAAAAAAAAAAGAAGCATTTTACTTGTTAAGGTTAAAATAGCCCTAATCAGTAAGCTATTTGTTACTTCAAATATTTTCTAGAAGGAAAAAAGAATAAAGCTAAAACTTAACATCTGCAACTACCAAAATTTAAAATAATTTCTGGTGTGAGAAGACCTTGCCATGATTTATGCTTTTGAAGGCATCTGACTAGGTATTACTCTGTTCTTCCATTAAGGCTGGATTTTAATCAAACTAAGCCTGTGGTTGTCTTTACATATGTCATAGGATAGGTCTGGGCCAGCCACTACGTGAATGAAATATGTTCTTTACTAACCCCTCTCCCTTCCCAAAGAGAAAAGGAATAAGGGAGAGACACATGGATTGGAAAATAAAAATAAAACAGCTCTAATGAAAATAATAACAATGAAATGAAATTTATACAAATATATACACAACCAGTATTGAACTCAACCCCTGTGACATCATTTGTGCCACCATCACCACTGATGCCATGGGCAGGCACTTCTGCAGTTGGATTCAGGAATGCATGGATCAGTATTGAAGGCAACACAGACAGACTCCTCCTCAGATGCTGGCCATTGAAGAAGAGTGCTTGACACTTGTCATCCCTCAGCTTTATACTGAATATGACTTACATAGAATGGAATACCTTGTTGGTCAGTTTAAGGTCACCTGTTCTCTCCGTTCCTCCCAGCAGGTCCAACTCCTTACTTACTGCACCCCCAATGTGGTACACAGGATTTAGCAGTGACTTTAGTCTCCGTAAGAGCAAATATAAACAAGAACCATCCTACACATCAATCCTTACTAGTAACTATAAACTTCAAGTGTTATCACTTCTAGAAGCAGACTCTCTCTGCAAGAATATGCCATTACCTTCAGAAAGTGCAGTTAGTTAGAAGAGACTAAGCTGAAAAGTAAAATCACTGAACAGAATTAGTCCTATTATATAATTATTATTTATATATATTATTATTATATTATATAAACACATACAAATGTCTCTTAACAGATCATTATGTACATCGATTTAATTTTCTATTTG
>WUAM01000260.1:5918858-5949538 GCA_024336885.1 Actenoides hombroni
TTTCTAAAAATCTTGAAGAAGCAATTTACTTTTATAACTCAGTAAAGGCATTCTTCATTAAAATAAGTAATTTTTTAATGAAATATGTGGAAGTAAAGAAGAAAGGAGATTGGTAAAGTACAGGCAAGTATATAAAAGTGATAGGAGTGACAAGTTGGAAATACTGAAGGACTTGAATCTCCCATTCAAGGGGAAATTCAATTTTGCAGAAAAAAAGACCTAAAAGTCCTGGTGGACAACAAGGTGAACATGAGCCAGCAATGTGCCCTTGTAGCAAAGGCAGCAAATAGCATCCTGGGTTGCATTAGGAAGACAGGTCAAGGGAAGTGATTCTTCCCTTCTACTCAACATTAGTGAGACATATTTGGAGTGCTAGGTCCCATTCTGGTCTCCCTAGTAAAAGAGGGACATGGACTTACTGGAACAAGTTGAACAAAAGCCCATGAAAATGCTTAAGGGATTGAAGCATCTGTCATATGAGGAGAGGCTGAGTGAGCTGGGGCTTTTCAGCCTGAAGAAAAAGAGGCTCAGAGAGGGTCTTAACTATGTATATAAATGCATGTCGGGTGGCTGTAAAGAAGACAGAAGTCAGTTTCTTCTCAGTGATACCCAGTGAAAGGACAAGGAGCAACATACAAAGCTGGAATACAAGAAAATCCATTTCTATATTAATAAAACTTTTTTTCCTGATGAATTTTGGATTCTTAGTTCCACAGTTGCATACATCTAACATCTAATCTTCCCCTCTTCTGTCTTGCTGACAGTTCACTGTTTAGGAAGCTCAGAAAGCATATATTTTTTCAATTCTTAGGATAGTTCCCAAACCATAAAAACTAATAAAAAGATGGGGAATTAGGCATAGAAACTGACAAAAAAAACCAAGGATGGCATTCAGTGTGACACTGAAAATTTTTTGTGCAGCCATAATGAAGTCATTAGCAGCAGTCACTGAGGATCATAAATATTTTTGCATAGTAAAATAAAATTTTTCAGTGTAGGTTTTTCCTGTATCCTTGCACAGGATACTGAATACTTGAATGTTGAGTCACCATTTGAGCGATTTTTAGCTCTAGCCAAGTGCAATAACTACGTAGTCTAACAATTTTAATTTTGTTTCATTTTTTCTCAAGAGCTTTTTCTCTTTAAGATTTATTTTTAGCTATTTTAAGACTAAGGTCTTCAGTATACATCACAACTATTTTATACCATCTTGCTGTCTGATTTGTCAGATTTCATATCTGTTGTGTGCTTATATTTACTATTTTGGCAACTGCTTTCAACCATGTCTATAACAGCTGTTTTGATCTTTGAATCATTCATGTTGATTTTAGTTTGATTTGGCTTCCATCCAGCTACAGTTGTCAGGGGATAATACAAATCCCACCACAGTAATGCTAAAGGATTTAGGATCGTCCCACAAATATTCTAGTCTTAAGTGGATTTGTTTCATTCATTCTCGCTACATCCTCTTCTTTCTCAGCTTTGGATCAGATTTGGAGAAAGGACAAAAGTATATTGGATGAGTCACTATGGTCCCTGAACCTCAACAATCTCATTTTGCTAGCATTTGTTCTCCAGTTTCTTTTATACTAGCTTGTTTGACTGTTAAAGAGAATCTTCCACCTGGTTCAAGTCTTTCTAAAACAGGAGGACTGTGAACAGCATTCAATCTCTGCAAGACACGACACCAGAATTCTGTGTTTTATATAGAAGTTTTGACTGTTATTTGCAAATAGATCTTAAAATCTGTAATGAAATGTTGTCTTTATTTAACATTGTTTCTACCTTGCCAAACAACTAGTAGCATTCAGATTTTATATTTCAGTCTAAAAAGGCATTAGGAGTTACTATTAGAAAGCACTGAATAGTTGGTACTGAAAATCAGATGTAAATTAAAGGATGGTTTGAAAGAAAAAAACCACAATATAAACTCATTATAATGTATAAAACTACTGTACTCACCCTTTTCAGAATAAAACCCATTTTTATTTCAAAACTTTATTTTTTATTTTTATTAAATGTCCAAAATTTAACAAAATATTTCATTCTTACAGAAGTGCTGGCATCTGAATGGTTTGCTTCTAAAATCTGTAAGCAAATTCCTTGTCCCATTTCAGAACAAAAAGCTGGATCTTATGGAATTCACTGTACCATGAAAAGGAATTGCCTTTATTATAGATGCCAGTCAATGGAAAGTTAATATCCACATCAGTCCTTGTCTTACTATGTTTTCTATTCTAGTTTTTATACTGGAAAATAAAGCTATTTGCTTAACTGCACACTATAATGTAATTCATTAATTTGATCCTGTATTGTACGGTTTGCATTCTGTAGTAAATTTTTTTTAAATTTATTTTCTGGTTTTCAGCTTATTTGTGAGTATACATCTGCAATATATTTAGAGACAAATGTAGAATAAAACAAGTCTTGTCTGTCATTTACTTTTTTTTAATTCAGTATCTTATAATGGAGTCACTGCATGCCTGAACATATCAAATGTTCTCACTGCTATGTAAAAAAGAGCAATTTCAACATGTCTAATGTTCTAGTGAATTCAGCTGTTCCATTTTACTTAAAACAAAATCTGTTAAGATTGCCAATGTCGTAAATTATATGCAAACAAAATCATTTAAGTGATCTCTCATTTTCATCTGACAAACATTTTTGGTTAACTGAAGATGCCCTTAAAGTATAATATTTCATCTGATAATTTTTCAGATGCACATAAAAAGTTATATAAAATATTTGTCTAGTTAGTAACATCTAATTTCTAACAAGATGAGTATTCTTGAAGGTTATGTTTTCTTTAAAATACTTTTCCTATTGTATTGGAGGTTTCCCCTCTCATTCCCAAGGAATGTATTGACAATTTCCAATTATCCTATACTTAACAAATATAATTTCAAACACCCTTCCAGTTTTCCAGCAGGCTTTCTTCTAAGTTACTGATAGAAATGGCCTCCTGGTATTTATGGTTTGGGTATTTTTAACCTTGTTTTGATATCTGTTGAACATATGACATTCAGGAATTCTGGTATATAGTGTTTAATCTTTAAACTCAAGAGTTTGACATAAATTTCCCCACATGATATTTGCCCAAAATGTGCTGTTTTGAAGAAAAGCCTGTGAAAATTCCTTATGCTACAAGTTAGCATAAGAAATCCCTGATTTTTTTATTAAAGAGGACTACTTGTCCCTGGTGACTTCTGACAGCAGAATCTTTAGTATGCTTCATGCCTAAAATATCTCAAGATAAAATAAAAATTAACTGTTAATTTTGATTATCATACAATCATAGAATGATTTGTGTTGGAAGGGACCTTAAAGGTCATCTAGTTCGACTCTCTTGCCATGGGCAGGGACATCTCCCACTAGATCAGGTTGTTCAAAACCCTATCCAACATGGCCTTGAACACTTCCAGGGAGGAGACACCCACAGCTTCTCTGGGCAACCTGTTCCAGTGTCTCATCATCTTGACAGTAAAGAATTTCTTCCTAATACCTAATCGAAATCTACCCTCTTTCAGTTTAAAACTGTTACGCCTTGTCCTGTCACTACATTACTTGATGAAGAGTCCCTCCCCATCTTTCCTGTAGTCCCCCTTGAAGTACTGAAAGGCCATGGTAAGACCTCCCAGAACCTTCTCTTCTCTAGGCTGAACAACCCCGGCTCTCTCAGCCTGTCCTCATAGGGGAGTTGGTCAAGCCCATTATCATCTTTGTGGCCCTCCTCTGGACCCACTCAAACATGTCCATGTCTTTCTTGTATGGGGGTTCCAGAGCTGGATACAGTGCTCTAGGTAGCATTCTCATGAGAATGGTGTAGAGGGGGAGAATCACCTCCTTCAACCTGCTGGCCACGCTTCTTTTGATGCAGCCCAGGATGTGGATGGTTTTCTGGGCTGCAAATGTGAATTGACAGCTCATGTCATTATCTAAGTGTCTTTCACAATAAGAACTGAATCAGTACCTCTGCAGACGTAGAAAATTAGCCATGCATTATTCAGTACCAAAATACACGTGACAATTGGCTTCTATTATGAAATATACATAATTCATAAGACATCTGTTTTACATTTTCACATTTAAGAGGTACAAAGTGCAAAGGCAAAAAGTGTGAAATGGATATATAGAAATGTTTTATTTCATATCACTATTTTTACTCACCCTGTTTAATAAAGGTTAAGAAAACAGCCATGTACCAATTTATTCTATATGTGTGTGGGGTTTTTTGTTTTGTTCTGAAAATTTACTGTCTGGTAATTCTCTTTTTGATTATAGTCTCAACAGAATTATTTAAGAACAGACACCATGGGTCTATTTAGCAGAACACAGACCACAAATATCTGTCAGTCATGCCAGATATAAAACTTTTATACAGATACAGTTGTAAGTAGATTTTTCTTTTTATATGTGTGTGTGCAACCATATATACAGGCATATCATAGAATCACAGAATGACAGAATGTTAGGGGTTGGAAGAGACCTCTGGGGATAATCTAGTCCAACCCCACTGTTAAAGGATGTTCACCTAGATCAGGTTGCACAGGAATGTGTCCAGGCGGGTTTTGAAATCTCCAGAGAAGGACATTCCACAATATGTATGTGTATGTATATGTGTAGATACTTTGACATCACACTGAAAATAAGGAGCAATTTCCAATGGTCATTCTTTTTCCCTTAGTCTATCTAGTGCTTAGAGGTACCCTATCTGTAAGTCTTCAGGACCCAACAAAATCATTTGGCATTCAGAACATCCCTGTTGAGGGTGTTTTCTTAAATTGCAAAATAAACAAGAAGAACATTAAATGGTCTCTGATCTCATAACTACTATTCAATGAGAAATAGTATACACATGCCAGGAAAGCTCATTTTTCAAATACTGCCCCCCTCTTGAATAGGATAGTGAATAGAAATCTCATTACAGTGGACCATAAGTCTATCCAAATGTAACACTTTGCTTCCATGATTTCAGAGCGTTTCATTTAACTGACTCACAAATTACTTTCTAGAAAAAAAAAATGTTCAAGTTATTAAAAAAAATTACCGAACAAGACACTGTGCTGAAACGCAGAAGAAAATAACAAAAATATTGAAGGTTTTGGCAAAGTTAAAAAGGAATTATAAAATCATTTAAATCATCTCCAAAAAGAAAACCTATTTTAACTGACTAGAAATTTTCATCCAAATAAGTCTACACATTTTTTCAGACATATTTATTGATAATTTATGACAGTTACTCCTAGAACTTGCACTTAGAACACAGGATACGAGAATTAAAAAAAAGAAATACAAAATAGTTCAAGATATATTACTTGATACAAATCAAATATCTAATTTGGAAAATTAGAAAACTAATTTCAGCGTATATGAAAATACAGTTTGCTATCTTCTAACCAAACTTAGTAAGTATTCTGAAATGTTTGAAAGATACTGATAAGCATTAGCTTGTACCTGCAACACTAATAAGGTGATAAAGACTTATAGCCTGGAGATCAACATTTTACTGTCATCTTAGAACCTGACAACATCTTTGAAGTCCCCAGTTCATGTTATCTGTCACTTCTTGCTCCAGGCCAGTGGGCAGCCTGAGAGGTGAACTCCTCAGAAGGACTGTTAGACCAGAGCATAGAGACTGACAGCTTAGCATTTCCTATAAAGTCAGAAACCTACAGATTCAGAGTACTTCAGATAATAGGTGTAGAAGTTTTTCTCATTACACTTTAGATCTTTAACCCATTGCTTCTCCATCAGTTCAGCCTTCTTTTTTCAGAGGGAAGAGGATAGCTACACTATTCCCTCCCCACTAAAATATAGACCAGTCAGTATCATCATACACTCTTACCAAACTTCCTGCTTGTTGAGGCAAATACAAATTTCACAGAACCAGTGATTCCTGACAGACTTATTATGACCAACAAGTGTGTTTATCAATAAGCGACATGACTGCTATAGCTGTTAACGTGTGAGTAAAACCTTTTGTGAAACTGGAGAAAATATTTCAGCAGCAATTTAATCACTTTTATTCACAGAAATATTTTCAGAGCTTGGACTTTCATGTGCTTCAGTGACCAAGTTCCAAGACTGGATTAGATGGATCTCAAATAGTTGTGTTCAGAGAAGTTTGTTTCCCATCTGCAATTTCTTTTGAAGAGATTTTGTCCACTAATAATGACAGCCATATTCTACAAAGCCCAATAATTATTTCTTTTCCTCTGAATAAAAAAATACTACTTAGCTTATCTGCTTTACTACTTTTCACTTTAAAGTCTAAAGTTAAAGTATTCCTTGGAAAATGGGATGGAAAAAAATGGAAATTGTTAAAGAAGTTCTGGTTTTCAAGAAACCTAACTAATGTTCCACACATGCAGGGTATCATGCAGGTAAGGCCATTGAGTCCATGATCTCAACATGGAAAAGAGTATCTGAAATACTTCCCACCTATGGACAGGAAGCCTTTCAGATTCTTAGTCAAATCTTATGGTAAAACAGATCTGCTGATAAATGGAGAACTTTCTGGTAAAAGTGAGGTCCTAATAAATCTTCAGTATGTGTTCCTGGCAATGGAGACTCTTGGCTGACCCCAGATGCCACCCCTGAGCCTGCTGTGCTCCCTCGGAGGGATAGGGGTGCACGCCCCAGCTGGTGAGTGTCTCTCCAGGCTAAGTATGTTATTCAGCAGTAGCCAGCCAATCCTTACGGCACCCTGACAGAAAGTCTCATGGAGTAAGGATCAAAGAAGGCAGAGACCTACACGCAACTCTCTTGTGCAAACCAGAGCGTGCCTTGAAGAAGAAACATCAGAGACCTGACTCTGAGGTTCCTACATTGCAAACCACTATCCACCAAGCTGTTTTCTTCAAAACAAATATTCCAATCTGTTTGACAGATGTGTAGCGAGCACTTAAAACTTTTCATGTAGTAAAAACACAAGCAATTTCTTGGAGTAGTTAAATCTGACATTGTAAAAACAGAAGTTCTGGCTCCATACCTCCAATATTCTGAAAGCCTTAAATTTCTGAAGGGAGACAAAGTATCTTTAGAAATAGATTCAGGAAATTAAGTCTGAATAGCTTTTTTCTTACATGGGAATTATGTGGTGCTCAAAGCAGGCCTGCATCTGGATCTATTAGGCATTATTTTGATTATGAATGTCAGCAGGAATGAGGAAGCATCCTACAAATGTGGATAAAAAATGTTTCCAGGATGAGGGAAGTTATCTTAGGACCTACCACGCAGTGATCCATGTAGCTGAAGAGTAAGGTTTAGTTAGACTAAGATCATAAGTATCATAAGAACGAAGAAAACTAAGCAAAACTGAATAAGTCAAAGCTTTTTAAAATAATTTTCAAACAGTTAAAGGAGGAAAATTATAATTGTATTGGGGTACTTCCAGGAGCAATGAGCCCCTTCCATAGAAACAAGACCCGTTGACCTTCCTTGTGAAGTGATTCATTCAGTATAAATTGTTTCAATGAGATTTTTGTTATTCTGCACTAGATTAATCATACAGTAGCAACAACCAGAATTATTGAACTTCAGTGTGAAAAACCTATTTGAAAGATACTTGCTTCCCTAATTATATTCATTGTAGTCTTGCAATCCTGGTAAGATCATCACCTCAAAAATCCAATGTCTTTAATGCAGAATCCTGAACATATATTTGCTGCAGAGCAATATAATGTTTTAGACATTAATGACAACTGCAGTCAATTTACAACACATACTTTGAAATTTAGTGGTTTTAGTAGTATAATATAAATTGTTAACTTTAAAGATTTTTCTGAATTATTTAAGATTAATTAACAAATAGCAACTGTTTCTGAATAACCAAGAAATCGGTGTGTGAGAGCTTAATGCTTCCTTTTATAGGATTTTTTTTTTTCACAAGCCTTTCTAACACCAGTAAGTTTTCTGTACAATTAAGGATGTGTAAGAAGCAGAACGATGTTAAATTGCAGTTGCACTGCAAGTTAGAAGGAGATGAAAGATAAGAGTTTGACAAATAAGAAAAGATAAAAAAGCAGAAGAAAAACAAATTAATTACTGTTTTTCTAAGAGTTTTAAACAGAATTAGAAAAGCTAGAAAATTCAAATAAAGCAATTGACAGCTGGTGGCTTTTTTTTTAACCACTCACTACTCCACCATACTGCCATCACTTATTGTTATAATCAATGGTATATTATTATAGATCTGCTCAGCGATTGGGTGTACTTGGAACATTTAGCATCAGACAGGCTGTTAATTTAAAAATCCCCCAGAGTATTGGGGGATATTTTTGTCTTAGCATAGAAACCAGTTATCCAGAGTTGCCTTCATGCTATGGTGAAATGCTTCTTTCAATTCTTCTTATAAATAAAGTGCATTTCTTTGACCATTGGAAACTGTTGGGTACTTTAAGATTCATGACCTGCTCTGAATATCTAACAGATACTGCACCTTTTCTTATTCTGTTTCCATCCCTGGTACTATACACATACTACATTAAGTGGCATACCTTACTCAACCGATCAGAGGATAAGTGTTTAAATGTACTTGCCCTTTAATAATACTCATTTGAAGTGTAGAAATCATATTCAGAATTAAATGCAACACAAATGTTTATGAAAATTTGAACATACTGAACTCAATCAACATTACATTCAGTTACGTTTGGCAGAAAAGATGAGAAATGAGAACAAAAGCAATCTCTGTAGTGATCTCTCTCTCTGACTTGTTTTTGTTTCCTGGCTTATTTTAGAGCCACTCTAGCTCAGTGACCATGTCTTTAGCCTGTCTCCCAGTCTCTCCTTTTCTCTTATACCAAATGTGAGGAGGTGAAGTAAATGGGACTGGTTGTCCGAATTTTTGTGGTGATATGGAGAAACTTAAGCTGAAAGTCTTAATACATTTCTTAGAGTATTAAATAATGACAAAGAAAAGGTGTAAGCTCAGGCTCTGAACAAAGCATTCCCTTTCTTTGTAGAGCTGGTAGATAAAACACACAATGATATTTCCATCATGGACAAAATTAGCTTACTATGTGTATATAAAAATGTGCTCTATCCAGAAGCCCCTATACTTTGCCGATCTTTATAAACCAAGTCCTGTTTGGTATTGCTGCTTTATAGAATAAGGAAAAGAGTCAGTATCCCATTTCACATCTTGAGAGGTCTATTCACTTTGTAAAGGGTGCCAGGAGTTTCTTCAGCTGTCAGGATTTTTTTTACATGTTGCAGATGGAGGTTACAGGCAACACAAAAATAGATGCCATTTATGCCATTGCTTCTTTTAAGTGCTAGGGAAAATAAACACTCCCTCTTTCAAAACAAAACAAACAAACAAATACAAAACAAACACCTAAAATAGTTATTAATTATTTAACTATTTCACCCAGCATTTTAGGAGATAAATGTTAGACTATAAATTGCAGGTTTGTTTCCACATCTTCTCCCCTCCCCATTATAGAAAAAGTGAGTGTAAGGGGCAGGGTTAGTGAAACAGGGAAGCAATGTAATCGAGGCCTATTTGGTTTAGAACAACTATAAGCTGTTGTGGTTACTAAATCTTGTTGTCAGATCAGTGAAGAGCTCAGTGTGTGTAGCTACTTTTTAAAATTAGTGGTGTACTGCAGTAAGATGTACCCTCCCTTAATCTTTAAGCTTGAAATGAAGACATTCATCAGTAACTACTATCTGCTTCCAGTAGAATTATATTTTCTATGTTTCCACAATAGGCCTGGTGCCTCTCTTCATCACTGATTTGAATGCCCCTGCTTAAATGCTTTTAAAAAAAACCCAAAACACTCTCATAGAACTTGAGGATAAGAACTGACATGTCTGAAAGACCTGCAATAAAATGAAAGTTTAACAAAAACCTGACCTTGATAAGCACTCACTATCACAATTTCATCTGTGGGAAGAGCAGACTTCTATTAGGTGCAGTACATAGCTCTTAGTTTCAGAATTTGGTCTAAACTACCCCATAGGGAAATTAATGCACAGGTTTCAACAGCCCATTAATCTCACTCTAATGGAGCTTTGTCTTGAATTGGGTGAGGCAAACCTAATACTAGCTGCAAACATCAATGATTAAAGGAACAATGCCAAACAAACAGAACTTCAAAAGTAAAATGCAATGAGTTTTTAATAAACTCACCCAGATTCCAAATCACAGTTTATTTTGACAAAGCTGAAAATAATTACCTGCTTAATTACCTTCACTTGAAACAGCCTTTGTAAGGTGTTCTGATGCTATTGTGAGCACTCTTGTAGGAATATTTAGAGATACATATTTAAATAATTAATTATTTATTTATTGGAATACAACACTATCATCTGTTAATATAATGCCATAGAGTGGTAAACAGAACTTCAGAAACATATTTATTAGGATAATAGCACAACAGAAACTAGTAACTTTTTCATACTTCAACATATTTCAGTAACACATGTTCAACACATTGGCAAGAAGCAAAGCTAAATTTCTTCCTTCTCAATGCTATCACACCTCACTTGAAAAGAGGAATAATATTCTTTGCCTTTTGGCAAATCAGGCTCTGCCAAAATACTTTTTTTCACTAATGACTTAAGTACTCTGTGAAAGACTCATCTATTTTAATCCCTGTTCTGCCTCTGTGTTATGCTGTCACCTATTTTGGCACTCCATGGTATACTGCATGATAAAAAGACCAAATTACTATAAAGCAGCTCTAAAAATTCCCATACATATCTTGGAAAACAAAACTAAAACAGTACCCCAATTGCTGTTCTCAAGGTGAAGACTGCCTCAAAACTTAGCACAGAGGCCATGCTGAGATATAAAATGGAGGAATAGGGGTAGAAAGAGTACTTTTTAAGAAGTCTGAATACCAAATTGCTATTTTTTTTCCTAATGGAATTACAATTTTTGGTGCCAGGAGCAAGGGCAAAACCATAATATTAAGTAATTTGTCATTTATATGACAAAATAGTGTGGACCATTCTAGTTAGAGATAGGTCTGCACACCATTCAAAGAGCACAGATTTGTCCACTAATTCCTTAAAAGTTCTTATGATTGTTTTCCTCTGGGAATAGATGTACAAATCATGAAAAGCTGAACTGCTTAATTCATCATCAACCTACAGGCCTTTCAAAATTTGCAATACCCTCCAGTTATGGACTTCAGCATAAAGATATCTTTGAACTTGCCTTATATTACTTTTTCTCCAGTTATTAGTCTAGAAGCAAAGAACCTCAATTCACTTTTTTACCATCCAGTATGTTTACACTGCAAGAAAAATGCATGCTGCAATAAGAGTAAAAATTATGCTTGAAGTCCAAATGTGCACAACAGAGGAGATTAATTCTGTGCCATATATTCAGAAAAAGCCCCACTCGCAATAGCTTCTGTTTTGTCTGAGTAAGAATGGAAGAAACAGCCTTATATACACCATAAATCCAGCCTCACAGAAGTATTTATTGGATAGTCTTTCTCCACCTTTCTCATGCCGTACGCCCACTGTAACAAGAACGTGGTAACCAGAAAGAAAAGACAAAGCATTGGTGTTATGACTAATCATACAAAACAGAATATTCATGCCTTTAAAAGCAAAATAAACTCAGACAATTGTCTGTAAAAATCTATTTCATATTTTTCAGTGAAAATTATGTACATAGTGATTATGCATTTGGCTGTCCCTATTAACAGTGCTTCAGTGAACAGTTCCAGAAAAGATTGTTTCCTTCCTTGCTCCCTCATTTGTACTTATGAAAAAAATACAGTCTTACTGTAGAATCGGGACAATAAAAGGACAAAAAGGTGGGATACATAAGAAGTTGTCTTCAAATAAAGTCTGAGAAATGCAACACATAAAGGCAATTCAACTTGGCATGGCTCCAATTATGCAGAGAAGTATTCAGGTGAGATCAGGGGCAACCTAGTATATTTTCTAGATTTTAATATTACTTTAATATATATTGCTATTATAAAATTTCCTAAAGGCAAAGGAAGTAGTGATAACGATGGCAATTTTATATCCCACGTGAGCAGCACCAACCACCTTTCTGGAGTCTATTCTTTTATTTTTGTCACAAGAACTCTTTAATGAAAAGGCTTTGCTTTAAATCACTGACATTTTTAGCTAAAATCTATTGTGATCAAATGCCAGAAAGTGCTGAGACTCAAAAGAGACATTACAGTAAGACTGTTATCATCTAATTCACAGGCATCAACTTGTAGCCTAGTTATTAGTCCATCTGTTCTACTCTTATTTATCAAGACAGGGAAATATATTCCAATTCAAATGTAGAGCCCACTTCATTAAACAAATGTTCTATATAAGAAAAGTATGGTTTAAATATTGAGAAAGGAATTTATTCGTGAAGAGGGAGAGGAATGAAAAGAGGGTGACAAATTTCAGTTGTTTTGCTTAGTAAATGCAGGAAAATACAGCTGAATATGATGTGCTTAAGTACCTAATCATTCTGCAGGAATGTTATTGTGTAAAAGAAAAACTGAAGTTGATGAATGAGATATAGAAACCCAACATATTTAACTAGCAGTTTTTAAAGTATTAGCAGCTTTCAAAGAAACCCATACCACTGAAGTTAATTTAAGTACATCTGACTGCAATGATGGCCTCATCACCTCTTGAGAGCCCACTATTTTTCTGAGTAAAATTATTACAAATGCACAAAGTGGAAAGACCTTTCATTTGGAATTTACTCTAAGTGACCTCCGAAGCTTACACAGGCTGTGAAGGCACAATAAAAGCTGTAGTAAATATGAGCTTAGAAGGCAACTTCTCCTACTAACTGCTTGAAAGAATCCCCAAGGTTTCTACTACAATTTTGTCTGACCTTTAACTAAAGGTCCCTTCTATTGATTGATTTCTTTTGCTGGTCCCTTTCCTGGGTGTTTGCAGTAGATGGTATGGACTTAGTTTTATAGCTGTTGTGCTTGGTGGACGTGAGTAGGGTTGAAAACAAAGATACCAAGTTGCATATCTTCATGTGCAAATAATTACAAACTAATATGCTACCTACACTTATTTTACCTACTTAGAATCACATTTTATAGACCAATGAAGAACATTTAAGTCAACTAAACTACTTCACTGTTTGGTTTGGTTTTTGTTTTTTGTTTTAATCACATTTTAATTTTTATACTATACCTTTCTAAGCTCTTGGATCTGGACATAAATTATTTCAACATATGTTTTATTTTTAAAGAGTTGGACCTCTGATTTCTGGTCCATCACTGAATCCTCTGATGACAGCACACTAAGATCATACTTAGAACAAGTGTCACTTTAGTATTTCTGGCAGAACTGCTGAGGATAATGTCTCTTTTCCACAGGGCTTGTCCATCTGCTCTCAGTGTGACCAGAGAACCTTCTGTGAAAAGACTGCGGAGCTTTCTGGAGGAAACTAGCTTCATAGCTACAGGAATATGACACTTGAACAAAATGCCAAAATTTGTCAAGAATCCTGACAATACACACACTGAAGGAATAGCTGTGCTGCAGGATACACCAATGTGTTAGGCTCATGTGCAGTTGTACACATATTTGAGTATTCACACAAGGCACATCAGAAGCCTGCTCAGAATTCAGATATTTGTATTCATATAAACATTAAAACTACAACTGGAAATTGAGGATTTTTCTCAAATACATCCCACATTTTCTAAGCTGTTCTACAGATGGGTTTGTACTTTGGGGAAGGAACCCCAAATTATTTAACTGTCATGGGACACAACAGTACCTCAAAGGTGTCATATTTAGCTTAGGGCTTTCATTTCTCCACGTACATCTCTCGTCCATTCCTGGTACTGATAAGCATGGTACAGGTTGAGCTGTTTCCCTTTCATTTGGCCATCACCTACACAGAGACATACTATGTAGGATTATAGTTCAGTTCAAGTTCAAAACCAACTTCTACCCCTCAGAAGGTTCTTAGAGAGGATGTTTTGTTTGTGATATTTTAACAAACACTGGATGTCTGTGAGTAGCCAGTAATCTGGGACTAGATCCAAGAAGCCAGAAAGTGACTGACAGTCAGAGTTTCCCTTAAAAAAACCAGTCTCTATGGAGATGTCCAAGAAGCCTTTCCTTGTCATGACATGTCATATGATGACATTTGGGTTAAGAGGTCAGAGGAGTCCAGGAGCAAGTAAAATGCTTTTTCTTGATCTACGTTGAAGTGGAGAATAACAAATGAAATTGTAACTAATTGCTGAAGAGGGCTGCATTGAATTTTTTTGTGAAGGGATAGCGTCCTCAAAGGACTTATTAGGCTTTCTCTGAAATATGGCTGTGAAACCACCATTATATTATTGACAGAAATAGAGAAAATTACCACAGAACTGGAGACAATTAACGTTGTGAATAAAATCGTTCTCATCCCCTAGAAGGATCTTTCAAAAAAGATAAAACCTGAAGGACTTTTCTAAAATTATATATATATATATATGTATATAAAATACATATACATACATCTACACATCTAAGATCTATATATTACAGTGTAAAATGAAAATAAATCTTTTGGCATCTATGTATATGTATGTACAGGACTGGAGATAAGACGCAGCAGTTTGACAGAGTGCTAAGCCAGTCTTAAAGTGTCCAGAAGGCTGAAATGAGTAAGTTCAGAATCTTCTTAAAAGCTGTAGACGAATCACTTTAATCTGTAAAATTATCCTCCAAGTATTTAAAAAAGAGGGTCTCAATGTAAGTGTTGCACTTCTGCTGTAATTAGAACAAAATCCATCCCACCACCACCACCTCCAGAATGCTGGCACTTCTATTTTTCATGTAGAACACACTAAAAGTTTGCAACGTGTTTGAAAATAAAAAGCCACAGCAGAAAGTGTGGGGGGCATGGCGGGTGCAAAAACAAGCCAAGTACTTCCAAGCCTCCAGCCCTTTCTCCTCTTCTGTCTTGCAGGCTTTCATCTAGCCTGTTCCTCTCTTTCCATTTGTGGCTGTTTAGTCAGGCTGCACATTGTTTCTCTGGTCCAATTCATTCTTGATATTCACTGTTCTTTTCTTACCTAATTTCTTTCTTCAGAATTAATTCCTCACTAAACAGAAATGAGGTATCAAGAGAGAGTGGCATACTCAGGAAAAAAAGAACATCTTGAGTAACTCACAGCAGAGAGTCAACAGCCAGGTCACCATGTTTATATAGCCCTATAAAATGGAGTATGGCTGAATATCTGGTGATGAAAAAGGATGTGCACAAAACACAATAGGTCAGGAATACAAATCCTTGCAATCTGAAAGGTCTCCCTTTGTAGTCAACTTAGCTACTCTTGGCAAGCATTGCAAGGGCACCAGACTTTCAGTTCCATTAAAAGTTCACATTCTCTTGGTCATTTCAAGCTTATTGCGCACTTGAAAAAAGTTTGGAACTTGATCATGGAAAACACAGAGTCACACGCTAACCCAGCAGCAAGCAGAAAAAACTAGGTAAGTCTGCAACACAATGATGATATTGGGCTGGCTTTGTGAAATCTGGAGATGGAATGTATATAAGTATAGGAATATTGCTCCAGGTTGTTCTTTTATTTACTGAAATCAAGACATAAGTAAATCAGAGATACAAAGTGAATTTTGACTTGGACAGGATTATCTCCTGCTGATTGCAACATAAAACAGTCACACTGTTTTATAGCTCAGGTGATCAAAGAAAAATACAAGAAACATCAGTTATAGTAGAACATATGCTTTTAGAGAAGAGTCATATAACTGTAACATATGTTGTGATGAGAAGAAAGTAAAAACACAGTCCTAAAGATGGTCATAGTTTTATCTAAAATCTCAAATTTAACTCAGCAAAATCAGCTACAGCAATTATACCACCTCCAGCTCTGGCTCTGAGGACATTTGAATTTTGCTGAAAATGCAATGCTTAAAGAAAATCTTTATAAAAAATCATAATAATGTGATTACTATCACATCATTGATTGTATCAATTTTATAAAATAAGAAGAAGTTGTGTGTTACTTAAAATGTAGAAGTGTCTCAAACAGGGATTATGTTTAACACGTTTATATGATATTGTATATAATGGCATAAAAATTTTGATATATGTTGACGCTTGTAGTCCAAAATTAATCCTATTTAAAACATTGTTTTAAATTCTCTATGCCTGCCTTCTCCTAGTTTTAAATCATCTTCAGCCTTTTAAAATGCTTTTTCATTAGGCAGTTAGCTCAATTCCACACTTTTTGAATAAAAATAACGAATATTTACTAGAAAAAAAAAATCTCTATTGCAGTTACCTTCACGAGAATTAATTCATGCTATACCATAATGAATTGATTCATAGCACCAAGTCAAGAAGTACAATAATTCTGTCTGTGATTAAAACTGAGTAGAAAACCTAATTATCTCACCTGAACGGTGAGAAAAAAAAAAAAAAAGAGTAAGGCAACACCTTCCATCTGTAAAGTTTTAATTCCCTAATTAAAAAATATAGATGCTTTCTAATTTAATCATCAAATGGTACAAGGAAAAACAGACTTGATAGCTTTGATAATTAACTCTTCATAATTTATTGCTACTGGGTAAAACTATCATTACATTTGAAAGCTTCCTTTGTCATTGTAGGACCAGTAATCAAACAGCACAAGAACTCAGCCTATCCAATTAAAAGTATCATATCATGGCTTAGTGTCAGAGGGTTGTCTTCAGCTACTTAGGAGAAGAATTGGATATTGACCACATTGTTAAAAGATGTCAGATTCTGACCACAAGAAGGGCCACCCAGCACCCTCTTCTGGCATCAAATTCAATTCAAGTGTCTGGTGCTCAACAGTGTTAAGAGTCAGCTCTAAAGGTAGCAGTCAGAGATGCAGGGTAAACCTTCAATCCATCATTTTATTGAAGTTGGGCTGAAAAAATAATAATTTCAATCTGATCATTTTCCTGTCCTTCCTCCAGATCTGGAAATAATAAGCAACGCTCACTGCTGCAAATGAAGGGATATTTAAATTGTGTGCATGTGCAGACACATTCATATGTCAAGTGAGCCTTGCAGGGTTTTCATAGTTCCCAAAACCATGTTGTTAAGTTCATCTCTATGTCCTGTGTACACTGGAGTGTCTGTGATAGAGTTTCTCATGTTTACACACAACAGGGATAATAAGTAGTAAAGGGAAGCGGGGAAAATAAGTAGAAGAAGCCTTTTTTCTTCCCATCCAAGACATGAAGACAATTCTGCTTATTGTGACATTCTCTAACATCAAAAAGTGTGGTAAACACCTATTCCAATTGCTGCTTCAAGGAAATCTAACCCCAGTAGCGCAGTGTCTGTAAGGATAAAACACCTCTTGGCCCCTTTCCCTCTATCATGGTCTCAGAGATATCACATCAGCTGCTCTAACAGGAGAATGTGCAATGAAGTCAAGCCTCTACCGACCTGAATGAGGATATTCAGCAACTATCCATGACCTTCCCTAACCACAAAACAAACAGTATTCCCCTGATCCCAGCCTTTAATTAGGTGAAAGCTACTGTGTCAAAAGCAACTCTGCGCTCCAACTTTTCTCTTGACAATTAGGAAATGATACCTGCACCTCCAAAAAAACCAAATACAAGCTATGCACTGCTATGCATACTGCCAGCTATAGCCATGCAAAAAAATACCAACTTCAGGCACCAATTAAAGTAATCATCACAAAGCATAGGAGCTGAAAGTATGGTGAATTTAGGCTCACAGATGGGCAGAAAGATCCAGTGGAGTGCAGAATCAATAGATTAATAGGTTTTATGTAAGAAGGGGAGACATTTATGGATAGTACATATATAATACATAGAAATCAATGATATTTGCTGTAAGGACTATTGGGATCTCTGTTAAAATCTAAAAATGTTCTTCAAAACAATGTTGAGAAAATGTAGGGTATCACACCCAGTCTGTAAATAAAAACTACTTTCCATGGATGACAATCTAGTACTTTACATAATAAAACAATAGAACAACAATATTCCGTGAACTATATACACTTACTCTGCTAGAAAAATTACCATACTAATTCCTAAATAGATAGTATGAAGACATCTGTTCGGAAAAATGATGCAGTTAACTCTCATTTTGATGTATTTTGGCCTAGGTTTCTCCAGTTCAATGGGTTTAGGAAAGCATAGCTTTTTCAACAAATAATGCTATTTTAGGCTTTTGTGATGACGTGTTTTTTTCGGTACAAATTGCTCCCCAGCTGGTCCGGTGACATTGTACCCCATCCCAAGGCCATGTTCAGCAATGGAGGGGACTTATCACAGGGAAGAAAAAAGAAAAAAAAAAAAAAAAATATCTACAGGAAAATAATTTGAGATTTTACTCTTAACTGGTATAAAGAAATTAGTTAAATATCCAGATGACAGATGATTTAGGAGACAGTGGCATAAACAAATATCTCCTTAAGACAAGAGAGAAAAATAGCAGCAAAAGAATAACCACTGACTTAGGCAGTCAGATTTTGACAAACTAAACAAGTTGGGAGTCCAGCAGAGTAAAGAGCAAGCAACTCTTTAGCAAAACACCATTTGGGAAATAACTATAAGTCATCTCACTGTGTAGAAAAGATGAGCGTACTAGGAAATGAGCTAAACAATGAACTTTTTTTGGACCTCAGATGCAAGAAGTAAGTTAGCAGAAAGTGAAGCCATATCAGATCATTAAGGATGAAGACAAAAGTAGGTATAAACGAATCAGGAAAGTAAAATCAAAATAAATACCTTTGTGAGAACATTAGTAGCATGAGGTAGCATATGAAAGGGTTAGTTTGAGCAGAAGAGGAGTTTTTTCAGTGTTTTTTACTGAAAAACTCAGGCTTGATAAGGTGGCTACAATAAATAATACCAGGGACAAAAGAGCAAAATATTGTCCTTGGGTAAGGAAGGAATAAACAAGAGTGCTTAGATATTTTTCATTATTCCAAATCATCTCAGCCTAATGCACCTTGTAACTTAAGGAACTGACTGATGAAACTGCAGGTCTTTGAGAAATTGAGAAGGATGGCAAAAAAAGTTTAAAATTCTATAATTCAAAAGAGAAAGAAAGTAAGGAAGAAGTAGGGAATTATTGATTTATTATCTTGGTTGGTCTCTTCTTACTGGTGACAGTTGACAGGACAAGGGGAAATGGCCTCAAGTTGCACCAGGGCAAGTTTAGGTTGGATATCAGGAAAAATTTATTTACAGAAAGGGCTGTTAAGCACTGGAACAGGCTGCCCAGGGAAGTGGTTGAGTCACCACCCCTGAATGTGTTTAAAAATCGTTTGGATGTGGTGCTCAGGGGCATGGTTTAGCAGTGGTTTGTTAGAGTTAGGGTAGTAGGGTTAGGACGAGGTTGGACTCGATTTTTAAGGTCTTTTCCAACCTGAGCAATTCTGTGATTCTGTGATCAACTTCAAACTGCAGAAATAATCTAGAAAAACCAAACAAAGGATGTTTAGCAAATACAGGGGAAAAAAAAAAAAAAAAGATAAAAAAATTGTGATCAGGAATTTATCAAGAATAAATCAGGTCAAAACAATATTATTTCACTTCACAACAGAAAAACTGGCACTGTGGAGAGATAAAAATCAGCATATATGTATTTTGTGGGGTTTTATGTATAATAAAGCAAACTGTAAAGTCATAATCTGGATGAATAGTGTGGGTGTAGAACTGAGGAAAACAGTGTTTCAGGAATGGTTCTTGACGGTTCCCTCTGAACTAGATGGCAAGCAAATTTCAGCAGAGTTCTATTGCATATGCATTTGTGTCCTCATACCTATTCTGTATTTTCATTAATGCACTGAGTGGTGAACTCATGAAATGAGGATTACAAATATGTTGAAAAACAGAATTGAACTTGAGAAATTTCGGAAACATCCTTAAAAATAATTGGATGTTATTTAACACCCTTACTAAAGGACAGTCATCTACATAAATGCACGGTCTGAAACAACTGGGTGGAAAATTACTCTGAGAGACAGATATTGTAGTTAACTTAATAAGCAGCAGAACATAAGTCAATGGAGTTATGCTTTTGGAAACAGTCAACTAAACCTTCGATTGTCACTTATAAACAAAAGACAAATGGAATAATCTATCGATTTAGACAGCACCAGTTAGGACAAAGTGGAAGAACTTTGTTTCCTACTTGAGGCGATATATTTCAAGAAGGGTGGCCTGAAGGGAGTACAGAGAAGAGGCACAAATTTGAAAGGTTTTTAAAGCACGATTTATTACAGAGTATTGAATAAAGAGATGGATGACATTAATCTGAAGGAGCGAAACTAAGATACAAGGGAAGAAGAAACAAAATAAGCATTCTCCTAAATAAACACTTTGGGAAAGGGGAAGGAATTAACATAATACCATATTCATGTGAACACAAGAAACAGCAATCATCTTAAATTATAACGAACAAGTTATAAGTTATTAACAAAACCATATTAATAATAGGGTAGTAAGGTAAAGCCTGGGTCACACCTTTTGGGAAAGCTATGGCATCTCCATTGCTGGAGGTGTTTAAGACTAAGCTGCATAGACGTCTCTCAGACTCTACCTAAATATAATTGACCCTGCCCTGCAGAAGGTGGATGGACACTGACTGGATAACCTCTTGAATTCCCTTCCAGCGATACTATTATCTAACCATCTGTAATTCTCACAGCATTGAAATCTGTGCCAAAGCATTTAATAACTCCCTCTTTTTTCCCTCATTATGACCTTTCACAAGAAAAGCTAATAATAGCTTATTATCCTGTTTAAAAGGCAACCAAACAAATGCAACCTCCTCTCACATACCATTCCAGACAGAACTGATGAGCAGACTTCTGCATGCTTGTGCTAAGTCTCCAATGTTAAATTTAAAAGGGTGTGTCTTTTGCTTTGTAGTGCTGTAAGTATCATTTAGTGTTCAGCATGTGAGTATTATGAACATTCTCGACATTTCCTCCAGTAGAATCAGAGACCTAAAGGCACTTTGATAACTAAAAAACACCAAGAGATATAAGAAAGCACACCTCCCTTCAAAAAAACCCCAAGCCCAAACCCATCCTTTCCTCTCCCCCCCAAAAACCAAGAAACAAAAAAGACACATGTGACTCACTGAGTAAACAGGGGTAGCACTGCCCAGAGCTTTAAGAACCAAAACCTGCTGATTGAATTCCACCTTAGGAATTTAGACTCTACTGTTTGAAGGAAAAAACATTTTTTGTGCCTACCATTTGAAAGATACATGTGTATGTGTATTTATATGCAAACATAATTACAGATACTAAGTTTTAACTAAGGAAATAAAGACACCATTAAAGCAAACTAAGTTTTCCTTCAGTTAGTAGCCCAGAAAACATGGAGAAGTTTTGCAGACTTTTCGCCATGAAGAAGAATCCATATGGAATCTGATTCATCAGGATATGATTCCCCTGTCTCCTATTTCACTCACTAAGATTTTGTGTGGTCTCCATTGGGAGTTGCCATTTCAAAACATAACTAATGTGAGAAATATTGCAGCATATTTCATCAGATGTGTTTGTGGTTTAAGAGAAATACCTCCAGATCACCTATCTTGTACACGTGATTGGAAAATGAATGGTAGTTTGATAGGAGCTGGACTACTAATATGAAGTCTGAAATGTGGTTCTGTAACTTTAAACCACTGAATAATATTGTAACTAGGTAATTGTCATTTACATAAAATCTTTCACTTGTAGATTACTAACAATTTCACAAAAGAATGACACTTCATAAATTGCAGTAGGTGAGAAAGCTGACTCAGAAAGGAAAAGCAAATAGCCAAAAGACACCCTGTGGGCACAAGTCTAAGCTAAGAAAAACATCTAGGTTTCCTGTATCTCTCTGCCTTAGTTGTTGGACTATATTGCACCAGTAGGCACTGCTTAATTGCATAAGCATTTTAAAAGTATCTGTTTAAAAGGAGATTCTTTTTGGATAAGAGGAATCTTTAGTAAAAGGAAAGGCATATGGAATTCCAGTCAATACAACTACACTATGCTTTTCAATTAAAATTGCAGTAGAATTTCAAAAGGTTTTCTGAAAACTGAACGGTTTAACTGATTATGAATTTAATTCATAGTTGAGTTAGGAGCAATTAATATCCTGGTAAGTCTTCCTACTTTTCTGGAATATAAGCATTAGAAGGATGGCAACATTCCTACTCACTCTGATTGTTCATACTGTTTGGCAGAAGAACACAAACCACTTTCCTAACCTACAAAGACGGGATACTCCAAGGCAGCTAAACAGAGAAGATACTTGAATTTAAGCCAAATTAAATTACAAAAATGAAGGATGTCATGAAGAAGTTTAACTCATCCAAGTGGATTTATCTTCACCTGAGATTCAGACACTAAAAGATGATAATAAACACTTTATCACTGAAAAAAAATTTACTTTTTTTTTTAAAAGAACTGTTTACAGAAAAGTTATATTCAAAATTTTGTAATATTCTTCACAGATTGACTTGCAAGGACCAGACGCTAGTTTGTTCCAACCCAAAAGGCCTTAGGGTAAAAGGGTAAACTGCCAGATTTAAAATCCAGATATTGAAACTCCTGTTTTTGGCAAATTGTACGTTCACATGAAAGCAATTTCATTGACTTAAAAGAAGTTGATATAACATAAGGCATAAGTTAGTATGAAGTTACTAATATTGGGCCCACATTAAGGGCCTATAGAACTTATTCTGGAGGATCTGGAACCTGCTTGAATTAATTTTATAAGATAAGGAATTTTTCCTCAAAAAGGACTTCATCCTCCTTTTTATATGCTGTTATGACTCCCTACCTTCCCCTCATCACATTTTTTTGGTTAGCTTATTTATGACTGATACGGGGAAAAATTACATTTAACTTATTTTTGGTCTTGTACCAACAAGAGGGTTATTAAAAGAAAACTGTAGAAATCAAAAGGTTTTCCTCTTAATTAAGCCACAGTGGAAATTATAAGTCACTTTCTCTCTCATACTCTCATTTTCACATGCCATGAGCATTATTCTGAACACACAGATCAGGCAGTGAGGTGGCCCTATGCAACAATTAGGAAGTGAAATCCACAATAAACAAACTATTTTTTCATGGCTTTTTTTTTCTTCAATTGTATTTCATCAGTTGTCGGGTTTAAAGGGTGGTTTAGGAGGAGTGTAAGGTTCATGTTTATTTCCTCATTTTGTTTATGGATTCAGATTCCACCAGTTTAAGCATACAGCAAATCTTGACCATGTAAATGAATAGAAGGAACTCAACTTGGAAAAAAAATCAGTAACAGTACACTGCCTTTGTTTCATAAGTTAATTTAAAAAAAAATACATTTTAACTATCTTTCAATTTTTATAATCTTGTGATTTTTTTTTTTAATCCATTCTCAAAACCTAAAAATGCCTCAGGCTAAAGAAAAAGCTTTGTTGTCTGTTAATCATAAGACTTCATTATGAAAATAATTTTCTGTATTATGTATGTAAATAAAAATTTATTCAAAGTATTTTTCACAATTACTTAAAGATTATTATTTGAATGACCGTAAAATATTAGAAGTGTGAAAACTGACTTGTGTTTAGTGAGGAAGAACAAAGGGGAACAACATTGTTTATTGTCAGGCTTTTCACTTGAAACAAAATGCAAAAGCCAGCATAGGTATGTGCTTTTTGTTGTTCCAGTTAACTTTGAATCAAAAGTAATTATAGTTATTGAAAGCAGAGAAAGGAAATTTCTGAAGAAACAGTCTGATCAGTATAACTATTATGCTAATCACTCATCCCTGTTTGCTTTGTTTTATTACATCTTTCAGGATTATAAATAGAAGAAACTCTTGTAACCAAACAGAAAGGTATATGACTATATTATTACAACAACCAGTTTATAACATTTAGCTCATGAATAAAATATAAAATAAAGAAATACATAATTAGATTTTTCATTTAATGAATTATGAAAAGCAAACCCAAGCACATTTGCTTTCTTGTTTTTTTAAGGTATATTACTGAAGTCCTAAATTGAATACTGGAACCTCTGCAGAAAAACTAGCTAAGAACATTCCATCTTCATCACTTTTTCAATATGTATATGAAGAAGTGTTGAAGCAGGAGAATAATACCAAAACTATGTCTTTGACTGTTTCAATTTGCTTTTAATCATGTTCAGCATACTTTTGTATTCATTCCCCTTTCACTTGATGAACATTCAGGTGTTTATAAGTGACTTTTTTCACAAGAACTATTACCAGGTGAAACAAATAAACAAAACAAAAAAAACCAACAAAACACCCCCATCCTGTCTCTGCCCCACCCCCAAAAAACAATGAAAAAAACCCAGAGACAAGGGCAGATTCTCATCTATTCTTTGCTCTTTTACACTGCTTAAGCAGTGTATAAAGGACAGAAAATAACATCAGTGGACCAAGTGAAATTCCTTCCAGTGCATCACAGGCTGGGAAAAAACCCCATCCAGTGGGAGCTCTTCTCCTGGAATTCTTTAGTGGTATATTATCTATTGCAAACTGAAGCTACAAGGCGTAATTTAGAGTGGTTCAGAAGCTATTCATATTTACTTTGGGTACAGAATGAATGCAATCATTCACAAGAAACAGAGACTTGCCGCTGGATCCCAAGAGCTCCACCCTCTTGTTTCAAAAAGAAGCTGGGCTTAAGTTCACATTTCAAATATTCACATTAGTGGTTGTATGTGTTCACAGGTAATACCAAAGACAAGTTTTCCTCCAGAGATCATATCTATGAAAGTAACTAAATAAGCCAGGCAAGAATGTGAGCATGCATTTTGCAGTTCAGACCTAGCAGAAGCATGTTGTTGTTTTATGTCAACAGTTAGTGCAGGTGATGGACACTGTTCTCAGTCTGGGAGATTGAGGTATGGAACTAGTTTACAAAGGTTGCTGCATAAGTTAAACTTAGTCCTCTTTAAACAAACAACAACAAAAAAAAAAGCTGTTGCATTTTCTTATTCTTACTTAGAATGTATTTTCCCATGTTGAATTAGGAGAGTTTTCTGACTCATGATTGATTTGGGACAGTCATTGTTAATGACTTTACAAAATGCAAGAGGTAATACAAATTGGAGAGAAGGAGAGAAATAAAAAACAATGCATCTGATAACCTTGTGTGGAACAGGAAACTGCTCTTTTCAGAGTCCCAATACAAAGTCATTTGGTGATTCAGACATGGTTTTCAGCTCTTTGCAACTGAGGCTCTGCATGCTCACACAATTACACACATGAATGTGATAAAGTACAATTTAATCTAAAATCTTCACTCAGTCATTAAATCTTTCAGTACCTTAATATATTCAGGAATGATGCTGTGGGCTAAGCCAGCGTAGCCAAGTCACATAGCACTAAAACTATTATAAAATTCCATGATATTTTTTTCAACTGCCTCTTCTTGAGAGATTCAGAGAACTTGTGATTACTGTGTACATGTTCAAAGTATACTTCTGACCAATCCGAATTACTTCACACAGATGAAGTACATGGTATAAAATACTCCTAGCAGCTCTTCACAGTGAAGTCACGAAAGAAACTTTTGTAAGAATAAATTATGTTAGTAAAGATAATTGAGACCACTTTGTGGATGAGCGGCAAAAATGGAAAATCATATGAGCAGTTTTATTTCAGTGTAAATATTATGTATGAAAGGTAGGAAAATTATCATTATTAAAAAATATTATATAGCACTTAAAATATGACCATTAATTGGCAAGGAACCTAACCCTTTCCCCTCAGTTCTTGATTTCTGTAAATGCTGAAGGAGGTAATGGAATATATCCTTCACAGAGACGTAAACTTCAAAAATGTGTTCTACCTTTAATTAAAATTTAATATATCTGTGTCTTATTGTGGCTAGAGTACTGTATCCATTTTTTTACAGTCATCAGCATTTAAGTTTAAAATAATTGAGAGAATGGATAGCTGTTTCTGCTTATACAGAAACACCAGGAAGGCAATAGAATAAAAAAGACAAAAACAAAACCAGAACCAAAACCTTAAACTACGAGGATCCAAAGTTTATATGTTTAAAAATTGCTGTCAATGGTTTATTTCAGAAGTTGAATGCTGGATTTTACAATTATGTAGCTGATAAAATTTATATGTGGTACAATTAATTTAGGGCATAACAGTAGAAAATACAAGATGGTAATGTTTTAAAAGAGAATCAACATACTGATTTCTTGTACAATAGCTAATTGTTGCCTATTAAAACATTTGCTGATCATTTAAAAGTTCTTTTTTTTATTCACTATATGAATTTTAATAGAAAAGGTGATGAAAAGTCAGCATAACTGCTAATTCAAATTAGGTGCTTACTTGAAAGTAATTAAAAAAGGGAGTTCTGCTAGTGCAGATGTGTAAAACTTGCTAGATCTCTAATCTTACAGATTTTATAACCTTTCCTCTGAAATTTGAAGGAGTAGATTCCCCTGCTCCAGAGAAGCAGCAGAAGCCAGTGCACAAGCATATTGAAACTATGTTTAACTACATGGTATGCTGATTACTGTTATAATCTCTTTCCCTAAATCGTTGCTATTTTACAATGTAGTATGTAAGTTTGGAGGCTGTCACAATGAAATATGTTTTGTTCCAAAACATATTATTTTCAGGAAGTGTTCATAAGGTCAGGACTTTTTCCCCTGATCCTCCCAATTTTTTTTTAATTTTTTTTTTTTTTTCCCCCAAGCAGAAATACTGATTCTATAGGATAGGGAATGTGTTAATCTGCCTCACAACAATTCTGCCATTCAAACAAACAAAAAAAAATCTTCCAAACCCAAATTCTTTTGCTATTAAGGACTTTAATCTAAATTCCTTGGTTTCTCTCTTTCCAATTATACTCCTCACCAACTTGCTTTAAAAATGAATAATGCAATAATGTAAAAACATCCCCCCTGGTCAGAAACTTACATAATTTCCAGCATAGGCAGTTACAGAGGGCAATTATAATACCAAGGTAATTACATACAGAATCATGTCAACTCTGACAACCTACTGAATGGTATTCCCCTGTAGGTTACAGATTAAGCAAATCAAAGTATTTATAAGAATAAAAAGTTTCTTTTGGTATCTGAATCCACTTTCCCCTGTATGGGTATACTCCTCCTAAAAATTCAGAAATAGCAAGCCATTTTACAAAAGCAGTTTGTGTAAGCACTCTAACAAGTCCCAAATCTAACAGCATGAAAAGAAACCTAACTAAAAATCCAAAACCATTGCATAGTCCAGAGTCACATTCTTCTTCCTCTCTCACACAATTGAAAGCATTTCTCAATGAAAAAGATAAAATGCAGCTTAGCAACCCTGAAACTTACTTATGTCCAGTTATCAAAATATTCCTCATTCTTGGTTCCACTGGGATTTTGGCAAAGTTCTTGACCAGGGAACATTGGTAACTTTTCAACAAAAGAAAGTCAATGGCACTTGACAAACCCCCCCCCCAAAAAATATTATAAAAATGGTGAAATGTCACAGTTCAATATAACAAGTTTTCCTTCCAAATTATATTTGGAAAAGTGCTATCAGTGAACACCAAAGTGTTTAAAACATTTCAGTGAACCATACAGAGATGTATTTACTATAATGATGACAGTGAATAAGTAAACAACTACAGTTTTTGCCAAGATTCAGTATTTTCAAACCAAAATGTCAAGGTAGGGCCCATGTTCTGCTTCTACTGCCAAATTCAGCCATATAACAAACAGGAATGTAAAATTATAGCATAAAAATTAGTGTCATTGACAGAGAGGGCTGAAAAAGGTAGAAAAACAGAAGAAAACAAAACAAAACAAACCCAAAACAAATACAAGCAAACAAACAAACAAAAACAACACAAAACCCACCAACAAGCAGGCATGGTAAATGTCAGATTTTATATATTTTATCTGGCATTTCATTTACAACATTTTATTAGTCTTTTGATATTTCCTATCCCTCACTATGACCCATGCACCTGTAAATCATATCCATTTTTAGACATGCATAATTCCCTTGAATTTATACAGTTTAAAGTTTCATTGCATATCACCTTAAATCTTGAAAGATCACTTTGATATTTAGTCAGTCATGTCACTGTATGTGGCAAATGACCAGCGATTACAGCTACACTCAGTGGGGATGTAATAAGCAGTGATAGTGTGAAAAATTGTGCAAGTTATAACTTAGGATAACTTGCAGCTACTGATATAGAAAAAATAAATATAAGCTGTACCCTGAAGAAATTGCAGCCTGGATGTTACCTATGCTGTTCCAGACATAAACAAAGCAATTATACTCTTTAGACAGTGAAATCAAATTCTACAAATAGAAAAGCACTTCCTGATATATGGTAGGGTCATTGAAAATGCAAGGAAGCCTGCAGAAAATGGAGATGGAGAACAGCTGGAGGTCTAACAGTGTTCAGCTGATTTGATACTATATAAAGCACAGACCAAAGAAAAGTGTTCCTAACCTGAAGTCAAATATTGGACTTCAACAATGACTGTTGAAGTGCCTTGTGAACATTTTGCTCATCACAATCCAAGTAAAAGCAGCTTTTATGAACACAATTGTCTTTACAAGTGAAGTCTTGTACAAAACTTGTTTAATACACTAAAATAGCAATATTTTGCCATGTTTTTTTCATGATTGATGAGGCATTCTAAAATACTTTTGTATTTAATCTATCAACCTTTGTTTAAACTTTATGAAGATATGTTACACATGTACATCTCAATACAAAATTAAATTGGAGGAATACTCCAACATATTTCAAAATTTCAGACTTAATTAGGCTTTTTGATAAATTATAGCTCTTTTTAAGTCCCAGTGAATGAAAAAACACATTTTTCAGTAACTGCCATTTTAACATACAGCAAGACAGACCAACTGGCTGAGAAAAACACTATTTCTTATGGAAGCAAGTGTAAAAAAACACTGGATTTTAAATTCTGATTTCAAATCCTGTGTTCTGGATAGAAACGTCTAAAAGCATTAAAGTTACTAAGATAAATAATATTCTTCAACACAGTTTTCAACAAATTGCTATATCAATAACCTGTAAATCAGACATTAAATGTATGATTCTTTTCCTATCCATGATGATAAATAGTTTACTAATTTTCTGGCTTCTTTTACCTCCTTGTTAGCAAAAAGAGTTTTCTGAACATCTCTCATATACAGACAAGTTAACACTTTCTGTTATCTTTAAAGTATGTCCATGTACAGCCCCTACCCATTAACACACATTTGTCTATTTCTATTCGTGGAAATACAATTATCTGTCATTCTGGTTCAGGCCCTAAAGCATTGCCTTTACTTCAGTTTCCCACTGATCAAAGAATACATGATGAGTGGGATGAGCAGAGACCTTGAAAACAGAACATTTACTGGCTTTTGTTTGTCTACAAAAAGATTAAATGTTCAACATTAAAGGTAAGGCCACTAGAGAATGGCCTACAGGGTGCTAAATAAATATAAGGCAAGTTTGAGTTTGTTCCCTTGTGCCCTAAACTCTTTCCTCCCACCCCCTGAACAATTCCCAAGTAGTTCTCTGCAGCAAATTGTCTCTGTTAACATATTTCTCTTTCTCTTGACTGACATGGCAGCACTCCAATATTTATTTGGTCATTCTCCAGTAATGTACAACATCTTCTGTACTAAAGACTTTGATTTGAAGACTAGAGCTTGGTTTCAGACATGACCACGACACATACAGTAAGTTTCCAAGGATCTCCCAAGACACAATCCAAAATCTTAGTTTGTTCAAGGCAGCACTAATGAATCGAGTTCATTATGTCACAGTCTATTTGAGCTTCAATTAAACTTGGATCTTTGGATATTCTTGGCTCAGGACTAGTACATAGAGCAACAAATACTATCTTTTCCCATCAGGAGGGAAGTAATCATTACAGTAACTCATTTGCGCTGGGGACTTTTTAAAATTTCAATATGAATGTGCATCTAATTAGAGGCCCAACACTGATATTCTCCTGTGTTAACATATACACACATTGCTCTGACATTGTTGTATTAAAAAAAAAAAGTTAAAATGAGTGATGCAGGAACCTCAGAAGCCTTGGGGTTTGGAAAAACTTCAAAAAAACAGTAGAGACATACACAGTTAAAGAAAGAAACAAAGAGAATCCCACAACATCCTATGATCTTCCCTCCCAACCCAGATGTTTACCACCAGAGAGCTTCTTATCTCTATCATCCTCCACATGGGGATGATCCAAAGCTGTTCCTTTGTAGAAAGAAAAGAAGCTCCAATGAAGAAGCTTTTTATACTTCTCTTGTCTGCCTAACCTCATGTCTTTCTTTCAGTCATTGCTCCTCGAGATGTAACAGCTTTTGTGTTGACCTATTGGCAAATTTGAGAATAAGGGACTCTTCTTTAAAAGCCTCTATTCTTCTCAATGTATCTTTAAGTGAGGTGTTGTACAGCATCTTCTATCTCCATTAATATGTGTTTTCTCTTTCAGCTTAAATAAGCTAAATCTGGCTGGCATCCTGTCAGTACAGAGTTCAGCCTGTTCTCTTTAATATCTTTATTAATGATCTGGATGAGGGGATTGAGTGTACCCTCAGTAAATTTACAGATGACAGCAAGTTAGTGGGTGTGTCAATCTGCTAGAGGGTAGAGAAGCTTTACAGCAGGACCTAGACAGGTTAGATCAGTGGGCCAAGGTTAATTGCATGGGGTTCAACAAGGCCAAGTG
>WUAM01000260.1:5949732-5992621 GCA_024336885.1 Actenoides hombroni
GGAATAGGGAGGTGATCGTCCCCCTGTACTCAGCACTGGTGAGGCCACACCTTGAATATTGCATTCAGTTCTGGGCCCCTTGTTATAAGAAGGACAGAGAAGTGCTGGAGCTTGTTCAGAAGAGGACAACGAGGCTTGTGAAGGGTCTGGAGCACAAGTCCTATGAGGAGCAGCTGAGGGAGCTGGGGTTGTTTAGTCTGGAGAAGAGGAGGCTGAGGGGAGACCTTATTGCTCTCTACAACTACCTGAAAGGAGGTTGGAGTAAGGACTCGGACAGCCTCTTCTTGCTGATGACATGTGACAGGACCAGAGGGAATGAATGCAAGCTGCACCAGGGGAGGTTTAGGCTGGATATTAGGAAACCTTTCTTCACTGAAAGAGTTATCAAACACTGGAATGGTCTGCCCAGGGCAGTGGTGGAGCCACCATCCCTGAAGGCATATAAATCACAGAATCACAGAATGTTAAGGGGTGGAAGGGACCTCAAAAGATCATCTAGTCCAACCCCAATGGCATGTGGACGTGTTGCTCAGGGACATGGTTTAGTGGTGAGCTTGCAATGTTGGGCCAAATGTTGGACTAGATAATCTTGAAGGTCTCTTTCAACCAAAGACATTCTGTGATTCTGTGACTGTTTCAGTATTTGTCACTCTATTAATTTAACCTTCCATTTTGTTGAGCAAGCAAAAGATGCCTACCAAATGTTAACTCTCTCTCTCTACCGAGAGCTGAGAGATACAAAGCTAAAATAGAGCACAGGTTTAAGTTGAATTTTGCTTTTAGGTTTGTTAAATTTGACAGTAACAGCAAACTCTATTTGTAATTTAGGTGTGCAGAAATAAAAGCAGACTTTTAATACCGTGGGGCAAATGTCCCTCCTGAACCCACAACTTGTTTTATGTAAATCCAAAGCATCTTCACTCTGGCTGCACATCAGCTTGGAAACTAAAACAAGTGAGAAAAGGTGAAAGAAATATTTGACTGTTGAGAAATCGTCAGAGCCTTCTCATTTTTGTCTCTAACTAATGGTAATACCTGTAGTGTGGCACATTCTTTGAAATGTCTTTGTTTAGGTCCATGCACTCTCTTCCACAGAAGAGTGTCTGGATTGATGTATGCAATTGTAACCCAAGGTAGTCACTTTTCAAAATTGTCATTGTATGTAAGAGGGCTGTTGCAGTGAGTATATCATTAAAACAGACTAAAATAGTATCAGAACAGCTACCACAGAAAATTTTGTGTTGTAAAATTAGCCTATCCATTTTCACAATATATAATCATGCATAAGAGAGGGTTTCTTGTAGGAATGTAGAATGACTCAGTGTTAAATTATATGATGGCTGAAACCATTTAGGACTGTTCAGAATCTAAAACATAAAAGTGAGATCTGAAAATAAAAAAATTAGTGGAACCCTAGAATGTGGTAGCAACTCTACAGATAGATACATTATAGACACTTTTGCTTACTGAGAATGCTTACATGGGAAAATTTTATTCTACTTAAAGTAGCAGGAAATAAGAAAAGATATTCTCAGCTTCTGAATTTCAACTTGAAAATTCCAGTAGGAGAAAATCATGGGAAAATATCCCAAAGGCCATGGTTTGTGTACTTGCTTTGCTTCAAAAAGCCTGCCTTGTGTTTTCCTTACTTTGATGGTTAACTAAACATTAGAGATTTATCATTGGTTATTTTAAAGGTCCTTCAGTTTTTGAGGTCTGCAGAACCAATTGCTTTCACAGAATCAATGTCATATCAATCAGTAACAAATAAAAGAGAAAAATATCAAGCAATAATTGTTATAGTTGCACAAAAAGTATAAGAAAAATTATCTACACTTTTTCTGCAGAGAGAGAACAGCAATAGTCTGTATGGTGCCCACACCTAAATATAACAAGAAAGCTGGTAATTACTAATTTAGTAGTCCTGATAGGGTGATCATTTCTTTCACACTGTAGAAGTTAATGGCTTTTTTTTCAAGTATATAAGAACTGAGGCAAGTCTGACACAAATATTGACTGTACAACAGAACATTAATGGATAGTTTAGCCACTTCTATGACTTTAAGAAAATATTTTTCAATACTGTCTGTTTGTAATAAAAATGGAATGGTCTACCAAGAAAAGTAATGAACTTATCAGGGAAATGAGTCTCAGTTAAAGAATGCAATGACTTCAGAGAATGAGGAACTTGAGGATATCTCACCCACCATCTAGTTCAATCCTCGACCCAATCATGATTCCTGGAAAAATACAGATTCTCCTTTCTCAGGGATATAGTCAATGTCTATTTGAAGAGTTTTTGTTGACTTAAACAGGTATTGGTTGAACTAAAGACTTGAGCAGGTACTGACAAAGTCCCAAACAAGCTATGCTATGTACTTGTAGCCTTGGCCTGAGCTGGCCATATTCACCACTGGCTACCTCCAGAATGAATCTGCTAACTCTCAGAGTCATTTTGTTCGAAGCAGAAAAAAAACCACAGTAATAAAAATGCCAGAAATATAAAAAAATCTGAATGTGGTTAATCAGGAATTTAAACAAGACAGCAGTTGTCCTTAAATAGAAATTTGACTCATCACTACCAAAGAAGAAATGCTTGCATTTAATTCCACACGCCTTTTAAAAAACAACAGTATTATATGTTCTATTTCAAAAGCACAATAGAGAAAAAATTACCAATACCTCTTAATATACAAATGTCCTCTGCTCCTTATAAGTGCATAATTTGCTGTTAGATGAAAAAACTCTTCATAAATAATTGATATGATTTTTTTTGCCTGCTCACAAATTCCAAACATATAAAAATTCAGGAGTTTTAAGTCTAACTATTGTGTAATTACTATCTAAAACAGTCTTAATTTGTGGCTTGTTTATAAGTCCATTATGAGACTTGGACTTTAAGAATTAAGTTAATTTTGAATTGAAGACAAAAAGTTCATGTGATGCCTAGTTTCCATGTTTTATCCCTTCCACTACAGTACTGTGTTCCAGTTTTATCTACAGATATAGAATTCATCTTTCTAAGAAGTGAATGAAACTTTAGAGTAATATCATAATTTCAAGCTATTTCTCAATTCCAAAAGAGAATATTTTAGCATACATTTTGAAAATAATGACTTAAGCATCTGCCTAAGTACTTTATTGAATCCAGGAAATGTATTTTATATACAAAAGCTTGCAAAATGAAATTAAAATTTTCTTTCCACACATATTCTATAATAGTCATGCTAACATTTGGCTATTTTTATACGAGCTCCTGCCAGAAAACACTGTTGCTGGAGGATTTTTGGAAACAGGATATAAAAAGAATGTGATCATAGCTATGGTACTTTTTAAAAATGTATGAGTATACTTGGGTATATTACAGTATTTATCCTGCTGTATAATTCACTGAGCAGTGTTAATTCAGTGGAAAGACTTTATATTTCTTAGGTAAATAGCTACATTTTTACTCCTGGATTACCAAAGAACTTTGTTTCCATACAGAGCAATACAAACTGTTACCAGCATTTCCTCTTTAATTTTTAAAATTAAGCATCTTGTCCTTTTCTTCTTGAAGACAAGAGAAAATAAGACAATAAATATTTCACATTAAAAATGAAAGCCATGTTTGACAACTGTTCTGCACTCAAATTAACTAAAATAATTTCTGTGATATTGTGTTATCCATTTTTACAGGGATCTTTTATTTGTGTGGTCTTTCATGGCTGTGGGAAATATGAAACAAAGCTATAAAAAAAAGGAGGAATCTTCTGAGAGTATTTAACCACAAACACATTGTATTTTCCTACAAAAGGGAATAGTGAAGCAGTGCATCTTGAATATATATGCTCTCTGAAATATGAATATTAGTAGTGAAACATATGCTGACCTTTCATATTTATATATGTAGTCACAAATATTAAATTTATTCACTGTGGTTCACAGAGATGAATTCTCAGAAAAGAAACATACCAAACAGCCTGAGGAAAAAGAAAAATCAGGTTGTTCTTATACCAAAACTGTATAATGAGTAAAACAATCTGCACAATGAAAAGTCATGTACTACTTTTGACCCAAATCCAAATCTTACAGGGATTCTTACAGGTAAAAATAAAATAATTTTCTCTGTCTCTTCATGTTTAGATGTGAGTAGAAAATGGAAGTCAGAAATAGTATGGAAAAACTTCTGTTTTCACATTATTAGACTCTGAAGAAATAAGAATAGCTTATAGCATTCAATTACTCTATCTGTCCGTAGTTGTTAGACTTGCCTTGACTTCATGACATTTAGATGACAAGGAAGTTACTTGCAAGAATGTCTGAGAAGTTGATCCCATATATCACAGGCCTGAATTTTTTGCTGCTTCCACCCTGTGTATTAAAAGGTGCTCAGTTTAGAGAAAGTTTTCTGAGATATCTGTACACATCTGAAAATCCAATTAGGGTACAAATATAGTGTGTGTCTGTGTGTATAGTTACATTTGCATGTGTGTTAGTCTACATATTACTAACAGCCAAAGTAGAAAGCTTTTCCTGTTTCAGATGACTGAAAGACAGGGTCTTTCTTCATCCTTCATGCTCTTTCTGTATTTAACATTCATTACTTCCAAGTCCTTAGACATAATTTCTGTCTAGAATAAAGTCTTCACGTCTTATGGCAGGCACCAGGCCTTGTGTATAAGCTGTGGTTGATTTCATAACAGTAATGTCCTTAATTGTTCCAAAGTTGAAGTCTGAAGGGGATAACTCGAAGACAACACTATATGGTCAGATATTGTACTTGAGCATAAGCCATCCTAGTGGATGTCAGTTTACTTAGAATTAGGAGAGACTTAGCTAAAATTAAAAACTTTAGCTCACAAATGTTAGATACTGTACTTATTTCCAGTGTGTCTGTCACTAAAATTTCTGTAAGTGGAACGAGCACCTTGAGTATATCTCTGCACATGCCATACTCCCAAAGTACAGTGGAAGAATAATGGTCATGCTTGCATGCTTGAGGCTCTTCTAGGCCAACAGCAATGCTTTCTTGGAAGCTGGAGAACCAAAGAGTTTATTTTCCCTTTTTCTTTTCCATTTTTTTCCCCCCAGTTTCCCATCTACTCTACAGCTAGTGTAAAAAAAAAAAATCTGGAAATTTCAGAATGTTAATGAAACACAATTCAGTCGAATTTTTCATGTCTTCTTTTCTCTCATATCCTATTTAATTTAATTGTCTCAGACTTTAAGAAGATTAACGAAGATTATTTCAGGTACTTCATTTTACATTAAGAATGATTTCCAATATGGATAGCCTTTACTATCAGCATTACTCACAGCTTCTTAATAAATAGAGTTACTGCTTTGCCTCGAAACTCCATCCATCCCCTGCAAGCTTGGCTTAGCTTGCAGTGTAATTTAAGTGTATTTCAGGCATCATGACACTGCTTTCAGATTGAATTGTTACATCAATCATTACACAGTGGGACTTGTGCAAATTCAGAATGTAGAGGCATTAATGACATACATGGGAGGAGAGCAAAACAGAGCTGCATTAATTAGAAAGGAGAACAGAAACATTTAATGAATTTGTATCAAATTCAAAAGAAACCTCAAATTTAGATAAAAATGGGCAAAACTGGAAGTCAATCATGTCAGTATTTCTAAAAATAGATTTTTTTTTTAAACTTATTTTGAATAAGGGATATATTAAAAAGGGGTTCAATTTGCAAAAAAAGTGTACATTTTATTTTAGATGGAAAAAAATGAATTTGTGTAATCTTCATCTTCACAAAGAAAATTAAAAAATTTGCTTCTATTGACCCAAACATACTTTTTGGTTCTGTTTTTTTCATTTCAGCCAGAGAACCATAGAGAAACTAATCAAATTTTCACATAGCTCTACATGGAAAACTCCCCACCGCTGTATCTAAGTCTTTCAAAAGCATAGCTATTACCAACCTTTGTAAAACATTTTGGGCTTCTCAGCTCAAAGGCATTGCATAATTGCAAAGCATTATTGTGTTTAGGCTGTTAACCTCAGGATAGAAAACATAAGAAATTTTTGTGGCCTGTGATTTCATTCTATGCAGCGGTCTGCCTGAACTATTTCTGATGTTGTTTATAGATGTAGGAACTGGAGCATGGTTGCCTATTTTATAGAAGAAAGCAGCTAAAGATTTTGTTTTCAGGGTACCTTTCTCAGTTTGAGATGACCATTTTCCTTTTACAGTCTTCTAGAGGCTTGTATATTGGAGCTTCTGAACAATTTGTCTTGTACATAAATATTCAACAATTTTGCCCCTACAGTAAAGCCACATTGGTGATCTGCTTTCAAGGGTGGATAATCACATTCCACCCCTTCTGTGAGGGCTTGAATCAGCCATTCAGTGCATATATAGTTAGTTTACAGATCTGGGGGTGGAGGCAGGTAAGCAGAGGGGTCAGAGGTGAGTTTTACCTAGCAGTGGAATACCCAAAATGGATTGCATTATTATGTCAAGTAAGGAAACAAAAGCTGAATGACACATTGCACACAGTCTTTCACTGAAGACAGATATTTATGATCCAAATCCCAAAGATTACTTCTGCTTTGTCTCATCAGTAAACAGTATGTGTGCATGGAGAGTAAAAAGCCTGCTTTTATTAACCAAATTTTTGCTAAAAATTATCTCTGTATTTTAGGTGAAGAAAAAAGACTCACTCATTTCCCCAGGATCTACAGTTGCTTTCACAGAAGCCTTTGATTTCAATTATTGATTAAAGAAACAAAAAAAAATCTGGTTGAAAAATCAATTATTGAATGTTTTCAAAAGTTACAGTGAATGTCATGGACAGGAAAGGCCTAATGAAGGACACTAAATGTATGAGGTAGGGTCAGTCTCCACACTGAAGAATAACTTCTAGTCACACAAGAGTGGTTTTATACATATGTTGTCAACCAGCAATCAAATTTAGGCTCAGGCAAGCCCTGAGCTGAAAGACCTCACAGTCCCTCGTCCAGTCTGCTAAGGTTTCTCATCCTCTTTCTTGAAACTCTTTTCTCTCACATGTGAATAAAGTGTTCCTATCCATTTGCTGTGATTCACAGGTTCCTTTATTCTGAGGAATTGCTATAGTGAGGAATTTCTTTGCTGAGGAATTATCTGATAGAGTACCTACCATCACCTGTTTCAGTTTTCATAGAAATCATTAATGACTCACTTTTAATTTCTTCTCTGTTTGGTAAGGGCAGAGTAATTAAAGTAATGATTTCCTTTATACATTCTTTTTGGGGTGGTTTTTCCCCTCATCAGGTGTATTGGAAAAAAAATATTGCTTTGCTCTACATGAAACAATAATCCTACTTGTTTTGCACACTTCTGCTGCCAGGCTACATTTCTAGTCTCCAAACACCATGATGCTGTCTAGTGTTTGGAGAAAGGATCTGTCACATGTAGTCAGCAATTTGTCAAGTACTATATCAAAGAATTTTGCAGAACTCATTTTGTTCAGGCAAAAAACAGAGACCCATGAAACCCACGATCGGGATACTAATACATGGTGCTTTTCACTCTATGTTGTGAACAGAATGGGAATTATCAGTCATTACATCTACTTTCCTTCTGCCTAACTAATAAAACTGATCTGTGTTATTGATAAGCACTTTTTTATGTATATTGAGATTCCAGGAGGAAAGAATTCCAGAACCACCCTGACAGAGATAGACACTCCTTGTATAACTACCTAGGAAGACAACTGAAGTAGAACTTAATATTATCCCTGACCTTCAGCTTGCTTTCCCCCTAACCTTTCACAAAGTATCAGCTCAAAAGCAAAACTCTGTTGTGATTCAGTGAAATGCATGAAGGTCTGATATTCCACATCAAAGACTAAACTCATCTGGAACTTAGCAGCCACTAGTGGATGTATTACAAGTTTTAAGTATCTACTTAAGTAGGACTATGAGAAATGAGCATTGGCTAATCAGCTAATGAAACAAATACCTACATTGGCTTAGATATATGCACTCAAACTGGTTAATTTATTTGTGAAAAGTAAAGTATTTTTCTAACTGAATTTTCTGTTAAAGAAGTTACTATTTACCTAAATAAATCTTTTTTTTAAAGTTTTATTGAATTTATGTTTATTTTACTACTTATTTACTGAATATTATTCTGCGCATCAGCAGAAGCTTTGTTTCTATTTTGTGACAGATGAACATACTGCTAAATAGAAATCTTTAAGTGTGAATGCTTGCATATACAATTTACTGTTAATCTTCCACAAGTGTTTTGCAATGTTTGCTTAACAAAAAAATAGCCCAAAGCAATATTTTAATAGTAATTGTATCTAGCAAAGAATTTGAGAACAGTGTTACAAAAGAAACATAAATAAAGTCAAAAGAAAGAATTAACATGTGAACAGCTTGCAGTTTTCCAGTGTTCACCTATATTCAGTGACTTATGAACTGTCTATTCCAAACAGTGACTACATTTATTCAAATCACAGAATCACTGGAGTTGGAAGGGACATCTAGAGATCATCTAGCCCAGCCCCCCACCAAAGCAGGTTTTCCTAGAAGACATTATACAGGATTGCATCCAGGTGGATTTTTAATATCTCCAGAGAAGGAAATTCCACAACCTCCCTGGGAAGCCTATTCCAGTAATTCATTACCCTCCCAGTAAAGAAGTTTTTCCTCATACTTGGTTGTAACCTCCTGTGTTCCAGCTTGTGCCCATTGCCTCTTGTCCTGTCACTGGGCACCACTGAAAAGAGTCCAGCTCCATCATCCTTGCACTCACCCTTTAGATATTTATAGACATTGATAAGATCTCCTCTCAGCCTTCTCTTCATCAGGCTAAATAGTGCCAGCTGTCTCACCCTTTCCTTGTAAGAGAGATGCTCCTGTCCCCCAGTCATCTTTGTTGCCCTTCACTGGACTCTTTCCAGTAATCCCCATCTGTCTTGAACTGGGGAGTCCAGAACTGGACAGAGTATTCCAGATACTTAATCAATATTAGGTATTTTTCTCTGACAATTATTTAAGAAAATTAGTGTATTTCTTTACACTGAACTCAATTTAACAAATCATACTTCCTAATGAGTTAATTCATGGCTAATAAACATTCTGCAGCCCATGTTCAAAAGACATAACAGGATCTGCCTCTGAATTTGTAGCAGCGCATGTTCCCTTACAGGAACCACTGTCACACTCAGCCAAAATGCAACCAGTAGTAAAAAAATCACAGATACAACAGGCTATAATTTCCAGATTCAGACCAAAGTCCACTAGTTTTAGTTAGTCAGGTTTGTTTGTAGGGTTTCTTTGCTTACTTCTCCGATCTGAAGCACTAGGCTAGGCACTTGGATGGAGAGCTCCTTTGAACAGAGATTAACTAGTCTGACTGAGAGCATGGGCTGCATTTTCACTGTCATTGGCTTCTTTAGAAGCAGTACATTGAATAAAATACCCCTATGTTCACTGTCCTTCTCTGCCTTTCCAAAACTCCCTCCTCTGTGCCCTCAAAGGCAAGTCACAGGATCACAGAATCATTAAGGTTGGAAAAGATCTCCAAGATAAGTCCAACCATCTACCTAAGATTATCATGACCGCTAAATAATGTTCTGAAGTGCCATATCTACATGTTTTTTGAACACCTCCAAGGATGGTGACTCCACCACCTCCCTGGACAGTCTGTTCCAACACCTCACCACTCTTTCAGTATAGAAATTTTTCCTAATGTCTAGTCTAAACCTTCCCTTGGCACAACTTAAGCCAGACTTGCTGTGCTCTACACAGCAAAACAAAAGATATGATCCCAAAGATATGGAAGAAAAGATATGACGCCAAAGGTCCCTGCAACCCAGAAGGCCAGGGTCATTCACGTGAAGAGAGAGTAAGTCAAATGTTAGCTTCCAATATTACCATTGGGGTAACCCATGTCCTGAGCCTCCTGGTTAACTCTGCAGCAAAGATACGCCTATAAATATTTCTCTTTAGTCACCGAAGTTGAGTAACTTTGTAACTTGAGAGTAACATGAGAGTCAGCAGGTTTGGTGTATTAGTTTTAAAATAAACAGCCTGGGCAATGCATAGCAATGAAAAGCAACTGTACAGGAAAAGAAGAGACTATTCATTTTCGGTTTTGTGTTATTTGCCAGATAATAAGGATTGCACATTTTTCAAGTGTGAATGGGACTATCTGCTTTTGCAAGGGCTCACTAATCATGAAATCAGTGGTCTGTAAAGAATTTCCACTGTGAGCACACCTGAACGAGCTTTGGTCTTCATTTTCTTTTCTTCCTTGCATCAAATAGGAATAAGCAGTAAGTAACCTAAAAGACTTCTTTGTCAGGTTTGAGTTCTATATGGCATCAACTACCATTGAACTAAACAAAGCAGAAAATGAGGTGCCTCGGTACCTTCTAGGGTGCAACTTGTTGACATTTTTTTTTTCTCTTTGCATGAGACAGGTACTTATAGCTGTGGCTCAGCTTGTCTTTTATTCTGTTTTTGTTTGGAAACTCTGTGTTAGGGTTATAACTTGGCCTAATATGCAGGTAGGCTTGTTTGTAAATCTTTGCTGAAAAAAAAAAGAATATAGTACAGTATAAATGCTCTGCTGTTAAAATGATGGCATTATACTTCCTGACTGTATCATAATAGTGGCTGTAACATAAAGGCTGCATAATGATTTTCAGTCTGCCTCAAAATACAGAATGTGACAACATGATATGAAGTGAGAGAAACTAGAATTTTCATTGTAGCTTGCAACATTCTTTCCAAGTCCTAACTTAGCTACTGGAAATGTTTGCAAATTGCACTGCCTTTAAATGCTGCTGCTTAAATCAATAACTTTAAAATTGCAAATCCCACAGAAAATGAAGAGCACACAAATACAACAAGTTCATTTTTATAACTTAAAAAGAGCTATAAGCTTTGGTTAAGTTTTGTTACATGAAATGCTAAAAATAACACCAACAATATTCAAAACATAAAGAAAAAAAAGAAAAAAATCTAAAAAAAGCTTTTTCTTGTAACACTACAGATGGCAATGCTTTTAAGAAAACTCCTGTCTTGTCTGATAACCAGTACATTTGTATTGGTAGAGAGATTTTTGTATATATTATCAATCTGCTTTGCATTTAACAGAAGCCCGTTTGAACTAAATTCTACCTAATAGTATCTGTCAAGTGGTTTTAGTTGTAGGGAGATTGTGCTGTGTATACACATGGATGGGTCCTTCTAATAGCTATTTGAATTAAATAAAATTGACATTTAATTTCTGAAATCTCCCCTTTATTTACACATGTAATAGTTTTTGTTTCTTGCACTCAGAAAGAGTGTTCTTTTATCTGTTTACAGGCGCTAAAGCTATCAGTGTGGTGAAAACTGCACTGTGTTGGAGCTTCACTGAACATGTTTTTTTCTATTGTCACTTCTGGCAGATGCAATAGGAGGCCGTGAGTCTTCTTCAGGTCTGAAAAATATACACATTTTCATTCAACACTCATTCATCCTGACAAAACAATGTTTTTTAGTTCCAGACAATTAGATTATTGCAACTCAGTAATATTGTACACCTAGAGGAATGACCTATTTTTCTAAATTGTTTGTTTCACACTTTATGAAACATTTCTGAGACAGCTGTAGTTTCATTGAGGAAAAAAAAAAAAGATATTGCATTTTTGTGGTTTATCTTGCCCAGACCTCCAAAATTCTTTGCCCCCTTTGCAGCGTGCAGAATTCGGTTCCACACAAGTTCATTTTGGAAGTAGAAGCAATTGCAAGGAAATGTTTCTATTTGTTGGCTATCATTGCTGAAGTTCTTTATAGTTCTTTTATAGTTCTTTATGAAGTTCTCTCATAGAAAGGGGTTATAGATATGAGCAATGAAAAGAGATTTTTCTTGATGTTCATTTCCATGTAGTCACTTTCAGTGGCTCTTACAATATGCGTGATTTCTACACAAAATGCAAGCTATTTTGTGATTGCTTCATCACAAGAATTAGACAAACACTTAGCTTGTATTAATTCTTCAAACAAAATACCATTATAATTAAAAGAGCAGCTTTCATTTTTTTAGGATTTTAAGCCTCCTCGTAGATTACCATTTGAAAATTACTGTATTCAAAGGCCAATTAAAACTGCATTATTACTGCATTTCACAGCAAAGAGCAAAGATAATATCACAGGTAATGTAAAACTGCTTCTTAAGATCTCAAATGATCCCTTAAGAGTAAGGATTCAGTGCCTAAACATGTCTTCTCAAAAACACTTCTGCCTTCCGGCAAAGAAATTTATGTCTGTAGCAGTAATGAAAGAATTGCACATGTAGTACACCAGGTAGCAGGTGACTTTTGGGATACTTTCTTCTTTTAATTTCATTTAAAGTCACATAAACTTAAATTGATGCACAAATCTTGATCTTGATTTTTATCAAAAAATAAAATCATCCTGTAGGTTTTCCAAAAGGACAGATTTCTCTTTTGTTAAAAAAGGACAGAATAGCCTTGGAATTCAAGATTTCTGATAGCTGCTTCTCTTTTCATATTCTTATCCATAAAACTTAAACTAAATCATGATCTACACCTGGAAAGTATCAAGGCCTAAAATATCTCCCAGATCAAAATTTGTCAAGGAACTTCAATATAGAATAGTTTTCTTCAAAATGATAGAAGATCTACATAAGTATTAGGTGTAGCACTCTCACTAGGTTGAGCAGTTATGCTATGCTGATTTATCAGCCAACATCAAAGAAATGATGACACTGATTTTCTATTTGGTTGTATTTTATTTCCTATCTACAGTAACCTATTGCAAATTTTCAATTAAATAAACTGGTAGTGACGTTTGGCACACACCACTGTGTAATAATTCATCACTACTCAGTGGAAAAATTTCACAGGCATAGCTCCTGGAAATGGTTATCAAAGCTCCTTCTGTGGAAGCTATGGAGTACGTAACATCGTTAAGGTTGCAAGTCCATTAGTTGTGCAATGGAACCTGCTGCAAACCACCAACAGGGCTGCCTTCTCTCCAGACCCGTCTTTTCTGCCTATGGCTTGGCCTTCCTCACTGCACTATTTCCAACCCTAATTCCAAACCTGCTTACACATGTCCTAGTTCTTGCTTCTGCCACACACCCACTTTAAAAGCTGGACAAACAACACATCCGGATGGATTTATAGCTGATCTTCTCAATAGCTCTTTTATCTCAAAGTCTTCAAGGCTCTGATATTCTGTATTCAAGAATACAGCTCTGCCAAAAACATAGTATTCACATTTATCTTTAAGTTGATTCACAGAGCCTACATAATGGGTGTGAAATTTCCCTTTAAGAAAAACCAGTTTTCACTTGTATTACTTTTGAATTCTAACAATCATTCAAGAAGTCAAGATTCATAAGGAATGGCCAACATGGCAGAAAATTTCTCTCTCTGGGATATAATTTGAGAGTAGGTCAATTACTATGACAGTAGACTTTTTTTCTTATACAATTTTTTTTCCTGCTAATAGCTGTTTTTCCTTTAGTTTTATACTCAGCAGTTGATTCAGAATCTCTGGCACATGCAAGGTGATCATGATCTTAGAAACACGTATGGATCACCACAGCATGTAGCACACTGTTGTTGAGTGCTATAGACTCAGAAAAAGTAAATGTCACCAGTCAGTTTTGGAAGCTTCACAAAAATAGCCTAATATTTCATCAAAAGTGATGACAGTTTGAAACAGATTATTTTGCAACACTGTTGTACTGCAAAATAGGGTGCTAGCCTCAAAGGCTTTTCCTCCTATTTCATCTGTACCATTTCTGCTCTTACTCCCTTTCTTTCTTTCTATTTTTAATTGCAAAACACATTTTCTTTGTGTTCAAATAATTCTTTTGGTTTTTTGTCTGCTTCAACTTTCATACTCCTCCTTTTCCCCTTTGTCTTCACCATATCACTCTTGCCAGCTGCTTTTAGCTGGCTAACACCACCACTTCTCCCTTCAGTGTCACCTCTGCTACACTAAGCATGACACACTTTCAAAGAAAGTAATGATCTTTTTGATTATCTTAGAGATGTACCTGAGAAGTCTTAGTTGCTCCCTCAAAGACTTCATAGACTTTTGACCAAACTTTTGAATAATATAGATAAATATTAAATAATCAACTAATTAATCCCTTAACTATAGCAAGTCTTAAAATTCAATGAAGTTTTCTTTTTCACTTGGGGTTAGCTGGTCAAACAGAAGAAATGGATTTCTTTTTCTTAGCCAAGTATTTAGGCTACCACAGAATCATAGAATTGCCTAGATTGAAAAAGACCTTGAAGAACACTGAGTTCAATCACTAACCTAACACTGACAAGTCCTCGTCTAAACCATATTTCTAAGCACTACATCTACACAATTCTTACATACCTCCAAGGATGGGGACCCCACCACTGGCCAGTTCCAATGCCTTATAACCCTTTCAGTAAAGAAATTCTTCCTAACATCCCAACTAAACTTCCCTTGGTGCAACTTGAGGACATTTCCTCTTGTCCTATCACTTGTTACTTGGTTGAATAGACCGATCCCCACCTCTGTACAACCTCGAGTTTCTAGCAGTTTCTAACCTCCTTCTCTCCAAAATATTTCCTTTCAAAAGTGGGCATTCAAAGCAGTGAGCCTGGATAGCAAATACAAGATATTCCTCTGCAGGTGAATGGATGTTCAATGAGCAAGGCTTCAGCCATTTAGGTGCCCAGGGCTGCCCTGCCTCCTATCTGTTTGAACTGTCAGTCTCAAGAAGTCACTTTTTTCACCACCACACAGAGATCTATTTATAAATTTGGGTTCCCCAGCTAAAGAAAATAGCAAAGAGATAATGATAAAAACCTTATTCACAAAGCCAGTGGGAAGTTACATGCCATATAGTTCTTTTTATGTTGCAGACATATCACCTTCATATGACAAAATGTATTCTGTTCAGGAAAAGTCAATTGATCTCAGGTTCCTGCAGATGGGTCTCAGACCCCTCATGAGTGAACTACTCACAGAAAGCTTCTGTATTTTAGGAAAGACCAATGTGCAACATTCATCAATAAACACTTCCTTTGGATAAGTAAGTTTGTAAATAATATTTAGACCTGCAGTAAATGATGGGTTATTTGTGGAGCACATAAATTGACGAGACACTAATCAGAAAGTTAGGAAATGTGAGATTTATATCACTGCCAAACTCAATCACCTCACATGTCTTGACAGGTTGCAAAGTCTTTCATTTTATATCTGAAAGGTATACAGGAAAAGTGATGTTTCTATTTCATGTGAGAATTCAATGGATGAAGACATTAAACTATGTGGTGTTCTCACATACTGCAGTGCTTTGCAAACACCATAGCTCTCCATTGTGTTTATTTAGGAAAGTTTGAAGATAGATATTTTTGGTAAAAATTATATCCAAATGGATTTTTGTTTTCCTGAAACATTCTTAAAAATAGGTAAATATTCTTAGTGTCAGTGGCATTTGACTGCCATTTAAGCTGGTTTTCTTCATAAAACAGTATTTTGAAAAGTCTTGGTTTCTATGTGATATTTCATAAGCCTACCTTTTACTGAAACACATCCTTTCCCAAATACATAATTTGCTGTGACTGCCTGAAAGTATATTCCTTCCTGACAATCATTCATTTTACTGTATTCTGGACAGTTCTTTATTGGCTTATTACTTTTAAATATTATAGCCTTATATCTTCCTTATCTTTTTCATACTTTGCATTGTTGATGCAACATTGGTACTTCTCTAAGCTCAGAGTTATTAATTATATTAATTATGGGACAGACTATTAGGCACTATAATAAATGTCATATATAGATCCAGGCACCAACTGAAAAGTGGTGCTCACAGAAGTGTAAAAATATCACAGATAGTATCTGTTCTCAGTAACTTTCATATGACTGGTAAGATAAACATGAAAAAAAGGAAGCAAGTATGACTTACAGATAAAGCATTCAAGACATTATTCATTTAATCTTGGTTCATATGTATATATGCATTATTTTTGTAAGAACTGAGGTTTACTTAAAAGGAAATAACCTGAGTAGAAAGAAATGTGAATGAAGACAAGTGGACAGAGAAGGGAAAAAGAGACGTGACAGATGTAAGGAGGGGAGCAGGGTAGGACAAATTACCAGTCACTCCGTGACTGATCAAAATAACAAAAAGACCAGCCAATACCAATACTCAGTGATCTGATATGTTTTCACATAGGCATAGCACTATTTCATTTGATATAGGAAATCCTCCATTCAGTCTAGCAAAATCCTTTATGTACATATGCACTTTCCTTCTTGTCTTGATAGATTACACAAAACCCACATGATCTGGTGACAGAATACTTAAACAGCAGCAGCCTGGGAGCACAGGTGTTAAAACTCTTCTCTGGTACAAACAACATCTTGCCAAGAAATTCCAAGGAGATGTAGCACAGTTTTGGGACCTCGTGTAGCCTCTCAAGGGATCTGTGTTTCTCTGAACCCCTGGGCCTGGAATTGGTGCTTCTGTTTCATCCCACTTTCGGTTTAGGGTTGGACTCTGAGACCTCTGCCCTAGTACCTTTAGCTGTTTAGTAACAATCTGAAGAAGTATGGAAGAATCTGGGAGATTTGCTCCATCTGTCCCATTCCTCAACTCGGCAGAGTAGCTTTACTGGCAGCGAGCCATTTCCTGGCCTTTGCGGATCCCAGATAAGACTGTCTTAAAGTGCTTTTCCCTTTCTCAAATCCTGCATCAGCCTTTGGCTGGGACCAAGTAGCTGGCTTCCTGACTTTAATACTACTTAAAAGGCATCTGTTTCCTAAGGCTTATCTAGTTTAGTAGCAGTTTTGTTGGGTTTTTATTGATAGCAAGTAAAGCTCCTTGGGACGTGTTGCATGAAGAGTGTTGTGAAGTAACAATTTGTATTTGCAGTTGCTGTTTAACTATGTGCAGAGATCAATATCTGTTGTATTTTGCCCTCTTAACTCACAAAATATGAGTTTAGAATGTAATCTTTTACTATCTATTTCTCATAACAAATCAATGTTCCTATGTACTATCAGTCTCCTTAATTCAGACTTAAAATCTTTGACTTTGTAGGCTTTTTTTTCCTTTCAGTTAAACAGATAAAATGCTGAAGTTGCTATATTAGGAGGATGTAACATGGATTGAAACAGCAGTCCGGGCTTTTCTTTGCATGGTTTAACTATCTTTTTCTGTAATAACCAAATCAAATACCATATATTCAATGTCAAACTGGATTTAAATTCTAAAGCAATGACCCTAACTGATCCAATAGAAAATTTGCTACTATCTCCAACTATCAGGGGAAAAGTAAACCTGTTATCCAGGCACTAGAAAGTTATTAAGGCCTTCTTTAAAGCCTAGTGACATTCTAAAAATTTATTTGCACTTTGGATCAGAGTATCATTATGCTTTGAAGAGATACCAAATAATCTATGATTTATGATTTTTTTTTTTGTTTTTTGAGGCTACTATAATTTAACTTCTTGACTATCATATTTATTCATGGTATTTCCTGGTTAAGCGTGTACTGCAAATGTGTGTGGAAGAATAAAACTTTTAGGAAGGATGAGGTACAAAGAGGCAATAGTAAAGGCCACTTGAAGATGCCTGTGGAAAATATGTGATAACTTACTGAAATCCCTGGTACTATGCCTTTCTAGGACCCAGACCCATGTGGTGAACTACTGCATGCCGCTTCATTCCCATTATGGTGTCTGACTCATAAAACTATGATAAGAAAGTGAATTTATGGGCCACAGTCCTCTGTAAAGATGTTTGATAGCACAAATCAAAGTACTTCTAGTGCTTAGTAGGCAGCTCCTTAGGCCACCTTTCCCAGGCTTGTAGATGTCTCCCAGCCTGACCATCAAGGGAACATTTTCCCTCACAGCTGCAGAGATATATACCTGTTATTAATAAAAGACAAATATCACAGAGTTTATTACTAATTTTCTCTCCGTTTCTCCTAACGTAGCCTATTTTCATGCAGCTGGGACAGCATTTAGTTTCTCCAGCATCTTTCATAAAAAATTTTTAACTCCTAAAGAACAGAGGCCACAAATACAAGCATGAGTCTGTTGTCCTAAAGTTAAACCACCAAGAGTCTGTTGACAAATATCTCCACTGATAACAGTAGATATCCAGGTTATTTTGCTTAACCTTTTGGCAGCACTTAGGGTGATATTCCTCTCACCTAACTTTAGACACTTAAAAATTAGCTGTCTAGTTTCCTTCCTTATGGAAATGAGTAGATTAATTGCACTTTGGAGGCACCAGTCTCTCTCCAATGACTAATGATTTACACTGAATTTGACTAAGTGTTTATTAACCAAATAAAATTAGTTGAGATGAATCTCACTACTGATATCTATGACTAGATACTACTGTAACTACTAGATCAGAAATATAGACTTACCCACCTGATCCTGGTGGATAGATTCCCCACAGCTGATTTGGAAGAAAAAAAAAAAAAAAAAAAAAAAAAGATGTCCATACTATAAGCCAGCAAAAAGACCTCCTTGATTAAGTCAGCTTTCTCCAGGGAATTTTCTTGTTATAAAATTTATCTGAGCAGCATGATGTCTTTCCCAGAATGACTGCTTCCTCTAGCAGGCAGAGGGATGTTTATAACAGAGATAAAAATATATCAAGACAGGTCAAGAAAACTGCAAGAATGTATTCCCTCTATGCATGTTTATGTTGTTTGTTTGACAAGTTTTTAGTTTATTTTTTTTTCCAAATAGGCATGGCTTTCTGAAAATGGCTGTAATTTTCTGAGATTCATGATCTACAAAATTACTATATAATTACATGACAGAAGCAAAGTAAGGTTTCCATTGATTTAATTTGTTTATGTCTCTCTTAATCCTATTTCATCCATTCAGTTTTATCATCTTCCTGTACCTACTACTGTCTGTTATCACTCCAGCCCTGAACGTCCCACTATATAGCTATAACCACTGTAACCTTTTTATTTGTGACACTTGGCTGATCCTATCCTAAAAGCCTTTTATACTCCACTGAATGTAATCTGACCACTAAACTTTCATATATCTCTTCCTTTACTCTATTCTCTCCTTTTACAAGGATACGGAACCTCTTGTGTTTTTCTCTTCACTTTTACTCTATGCTTCTTATTTTCTGTGGACTGAAAGAGGCCTCAAGGCAGATAATAATCAGCAATCATGTGTACTATTTCCTGTGTTTGCTTTAGATGTGATATTTATCTTAAACCCATATATTGACATTTATTCTTTGGGTTTTATTCACAGGTTTTTCTATCATCTCATGGAGATAGCTGTCTTCATAACAGAATAGCAACTTGTCTTGTCACTATTCTGTCACTGAAGATTCAGTATCAAGACCTTCTGTGAAGGAGTTTTCAAAGCAGCCTGAATGTGATGTTATGTACACTTTGATAGGTCACAGATGACTCTATTTAACCTAACAGAATTATGCTGCTAGATAGCAAGTTCAAAATGAGACTGCTATAGCCTCGTGAATAGTCATGCTATGTGCACACTATCACAAAACCTCTTTGCTTCTTACATACAAACCTCTGAATGCCATGGAGAAAAAAAAAATAAGCATAGATAGTGAACTACGTACCAGTAGTATGGCCAGGAAAGAATGGAGAAATAGAGAGCTCAATAGACATTGAGATATTGGAGCATGTCCAAACAAGGGCAAGGAAGCTGGTCAAGGGTCTAGAGAACAGGAGGTCTTATGAGGAGTATCTGAGAGAAATGAGGTTGTTCAGCCTGCAGAAAATGAGGCTCAGGAAAGATATTATTGTTCTCTACAGCTTGTAGTGAGATGGGTGTTGGTTTCTTCTCTCAAGTAAGAAGTGACAGGACAAGAGGAAATGGCCTTAAAGTTGCACCAGGGGAGGTTTAGATCGGACATTAGGAAAAATTTCTTTACTGAAAGGGTTGTCAAGCAGTGGTATAAGCTGCACAAGGAAGTGACTGAGTCACCATCCCTGGAGGTATTTAAAAGAGTTTAGACATGGTGCTTAGTGACATGGTTTAGTGATGAAACTGGAAGTGCAAAGTTAACAGTTGGACTTGATGATCTTAAAAGTATTTTCCAAACTAAACGATTCTATGATTCTGTTCTATAATTTCACATAAAACTTTAGCACACCTTCAGAAAACACAACTCATTTTCTATGCACTTATTACAGTGTCCTCAGTGAAATTCTCCCTGATGTGTCTTCATTTTTGGAGGGAACACAGTTAAAATGGTATTTACACAAAGTAAAGAAAAATTTTCTGAGTTATTTAGCAAGAGTTATCCAACCATCTTGATGTGACCTAAAATGTTTGGAAAGTACTGAAATAAGTAATTCTAGAGATGTCTCCTTGGAAAGGTTCAGAATCAGAAAATTATACACCTGAAGTTTTTAACCAGTAAAGTACCCTTCCCTCTGGTTTTAGAGAATTACTTTAATCTGTCTTCTCTTTGTCAATCTCATTAATTTGGTACCATGAGTCTTTCATGTGTATTAGTTACAACCTACTTTTCCTCTTTAAAGCACCACACTTTTTTTTCTCACTTCCTTGTGTTCATTCTGGTACAGTCTGTAAATGGAATGTGAAAAAGAATCTTTCTAAGGCAAGGTGGCATCTGACAAAGGGCAGCCTACAATGGCAGGATCAGAACAACAATGTTATTCAGAATAGTCAATTAACTCTCCATGGCATAATTGTTAGATGTGATTACCTGAATAAATCTCAAAACATGTATATTGTAAAGTAGGTAAATATTAAAATAAAAGAACATATGGTGACTAATGGAGAAAATAAAGGTCAACTGAGTCCAGATGGTTCACTTGATAAGCACCTCACAGACATTGATGAGCATAATATAGATAATCTACATAAATAAATTGAGCAATATGTTAACATATGCAACACAAATTCATATTTCTATGATAGTTTATATTCCTAAAGCATGGAAAGAAGTTACTTGGAGGAAACTCAGTCAGTGAATTATACAACTGTAAGTAATAGATACGAACAAAGCATATCACATAAGGTTCTATTTGCATGAAGTTTCAACACCATAATATTGTCTTGAGTATCAGAGGAAGAGGGTCTCTGGGCACTTAGTCAAATATTTGCACATTTTATACCAATTATCCATACATTTTAGGCACACATTCAAACACTCAACTACTCTATCGTTATAATTATTGTACATTCCATATCTCTGAAACACACTAGATCCCTAATTGGAATGAAGAAAATTATCTTGAGGCATGCTCTAACACAACAATGAAAAATAGCCTATGAACAATGCCCTTTTTGTGCTGCATACAGTATCTTCCTGATGTGTATAGAAAAGCTTGATAAGCTTTTAATCTGAACTAGAAGATAAAACTTCCCGATACTTAGATACCTTAACAACCAAAGTTAAAACTTGTCATGTGAAATGGCTTCATACACAACTGGATGTGCTTCTATGTTTACACTTATTCTACAAAGTAAACCAACACTCGTCCTTCTGTGCAGTAACCACCCTGAAAACAAACAAGCAAGAGGTCAAAGGCAGCAAAAGAATGAGGCACCTAGACTGCAATATAGTTTGGAAATCAAGCCCAAACAGCACTCAGAAAATTCCTTACTGTGCTACCATCCAAACTACCAAACTGAATCACATTATAAAACTAAATTCCAGAGATGCCTCCAACTGACATAGCTGAGTAGTTCACAATGCTTGGCTCACACCTTGCTTAAACGACTAGATTAGTATCCAAAATTGTGTCATTTCCTACATATGTTCTCCAAGGAACTTGACTTGAGAGACATCATCAGAGAGTATCTAGTACACAGCTTTCAAGTTCATCTCAAATGCAGCTGCAACTACAGTCTTTTAAAACGTGACCATGAAGGGCTGTGAAATTCTAACAGTTCCTTCCCTAACCAGTTTCAAAGGTGTGGGGTTCTGTCTTGGTTTTTTTTCTTATTATTTTTCTTTATATGAATGTGACTAGAAAAGGAATAGGAAATTACATAAAAAACACCTCAGGTGGAAAAACTCAGTGCCTAGGATAAGTTTCTGAAGAGGCCTTCCTCCCTGAGCAAGTTTTAGAAATTTTCCAGTCCTTTAAACAGTTAGTCTTCGCTGCTTCCAGGTCATTCACTTTCCTAGTCTAGTGTCCAGACTACTAGTTTGCAGCATCATGTTCCACTTCAGAGCCATAATGTCTGGAAATTATTTTAGTAAGCAGTGTGGGTTTGAATTCGTTGAAGTAGTAAAGAAATTTCAAGCCAAGATTTCTGTATTTCTAGGACAAATACCCTGACCATAAAACTGAAGTTCTTCATACAACTGTATTTCTTTAAGACTCAGGCACTTGTTTTCAGGAAAGGTGTCAGGTCGTTTGACTCAGGGACAGGATTAATAATTCAGTCACCCACTCAGTTGTTTAACACTCAGCAGATACACACACAGCATGTCATTCTAAATGTCAAGCTTACTTTACCCATGGAACTTAGGTTTCTAATACAGAATTATGACCTAAGAAGAAGGCCATAAAAGTAATAACATCAAGAAGTGCATTTATTTGAATTGGTCTTTTAATATTCATAACTTTGATCTTTCATTGTTTGCAAAATAATTTGCAATTAGCTTTTTTTTGCTAGTATTAATTTAGTGTTATTTTCTTAGTAACTAATGAGTTTTCTTGGTTCAGAGAAAGTTGCATCCCTGACTTCCTGCAGCAGTAGAAGATTGTACTGGTCATCCACAACATAAACAAGTATTTTCAGCATTATTATAATTTTACCAAAGTATTCCTTTTAAAAAAGAGATTTCATATTGTCCCAGTGGTCATCATGGAAAGAAAGAAGCTCTTACCTACACTCTTCATCTGGAAACTGGTACATTCACTGCTCACTTGAGTATATTTTATGTGATAAGTGCTATTTTGATAGTTATGCAAATACAATTTTCCAATGCAAAAGGAAAAAGAAAACACTCTAGTATAAACTACCTGCACCTAACACAGCTAGCAACTGAAATGGATACAATGCTAACAAATTCAGTGTCTCAAGAGCCTTCAAGCCTCTGTTGTGGTATCACCACTAAGAAGGTACCACAATCAGGAGCATGAGAAACCTATTCCCTCTGGACAGAAGCACAAGGACCTCGGCTTTGCTGTGAATCACCTTTTCTCCACTGTTCTTAAGTTTCTTAAATGCCATGTGCAACCATAATACTGTTTTGGATCATAATAATGATCGTTTTGTTTATAGTAATTTTTGTCACTCTGAGGCAGAGTAGAAGAGTTTTCCTACTCAAAATGCTATTTTAGGCCTATTTCTTATTAGGCTTACCACAGTAATCCAAACACCACCTAATTACATATTTTTCCTATTTTTTAAGTTATTGAGATATCCTTTGCCATTAGTGAAACCCTGAAATCTTGCTGACTTAGCAGCACTACAATCATAGCAGTGGGGGAAATGTGCCTTTATAGTTACTCATGCAATGATTGTTTACTTTATGGCTAAAAGCTATTTTATTACTTGTCAGCCTTTCCCGATGGTGAGAACAAGACTGTATCCCATCTTCAACATCATCCTGTACTGAATGACTGTTCTAAGTTTCCCAGCATTTTTCATTTCAGTCTTTCTGCAGCTCTCAGTCTCCCATTTCTGAATTAAAGGGTGACAAGTCAGAAGTTGTGCTCAAAAAAAAAAAAAAATGTGCTTCAAACAGCTCAGGGAAGCTGGGAGAGGAGTTGAAATACTGAAAGAAAGGGACTGGAGCAATGAGCTGCTTTGGCATAAGATATTTGAGTATCACTTGTTCTGCAGCTGAAGTGGAAGTCAGTCTACATGAAAGTCAAGTTGTATATGATTATACCTCTGTATCTGATGTGTATCTGTCCCACTTTCAATTCTACTGAAAATTTTGATCCCAGAAACTTTTCTGTAAGCTTTATGTGAACAATTTGTAGGAATTAAAGTCCTTCATGTTTCACAGTTTTGAAAAGCTCCACCCAGATCCATTTGAAATTCTTCAGTGCGTGGGAAGATCCCCAACACAGTCTTGATCACTCTGAGTGATTCCAGGTTCTTCAGGGACCTGTGGTCCCCTGCCTCAGACCTTAATTCTCCAGCTCAGCAAGGGAGAATCTGTTGTGAGCTACACAGTTGTTTTTTCTGCTAAGAATATATATGACTCCAATCCTTTTAAACTGAAGCCAATCCATTCTTCCATGTATTCCCACGTGAATGAGTCACATTAATGATTCCCAGTTGTCCCTGTTCTGGGATACACATAAAACATGTAATGAAAAAAAAAAGCACTAGTAGCAAAATTTGGCTCAATTTATAACCTAACATGCAAAGTAGCAGCAATGCAATTGAACCAATCACAGCGTGGAAGTTTCAGACAGAATCACCGAATTGTAGTATGTAACTGTAACATTATTTCTGCTTTTATTATTGCCTGAATTGCCAAGTAAAAACAGTTTGAATGCATCAGATGATATTCCTGAGGTCATTACAAGTAAAAATCTCTTTCTCCTGTTATATAGAGTGTGGCTCTCTATTGCTCATTACACACTTCTTATGTGAAATAAGCACAAATCATACAATAGAAACAGAATCTAAATTGAAAGGAAACAATTTTTGTTTAGTTTTTCTTAATTAACATTTCACTTACCAATAAAGAACTTATTTCTTTTTTTTTCTGACTCAGATTCCTTTTCAGTTTCTTTTCACAGTTTCTTTCTAAATTTTGAAAGAATGAGTCTAGATATCACCACAATAAGTAGTATTTCTGGATTTGTTTCTGTCTATATCACATACTACAGATATGGAAGACATATGGGGAACCAAGTTCCTCTGGCTTTGCTCTGTGCCATTTCACAAGGCATATTGCTTCTGCTTTGTCAAAACATGTTTTAAAGGACTAAATTATCTTCTCATTGCTCAACAGGTGTAACAGGATTCAAATTCCTTTCCAGAAGTAAAAGATGCTTTCATATAATACTCCTTGTCAAGAATGAGAACTGCTCAGTGGTGTAAAACCTTTAGAAAAAACAAACCAAAACAAAACAAAGAAACCCCTCCTAATTAAAATTACCATCTCAGGAACATAATACTACCACACCATCTCCAATGAGATTTTTAGCAAATTGAAACCAATAAAGTAAACAGACTGCATGACAGTGATTAGTGAAGTACTGAGCAGAACTTAGTCACTGAGTATTGTATACGTGAATCATGGAAGGTAAAACCTCAAAGACATTTAACAAGGAAAAGCTTATGTCAAAAGTAAGTGTGGATAACATCTCTTCCATGTATTTTGAGCAAGTGTGGAAAAAATAGTATTCATATATGGAAACTCTTACTGACAGCAGATTAGTAGAATGTTGTCACTGATTTTTTGTTTTTTCTTTAAATGATCTAAATAGAAATGTAATGTAGTAAAACTAAATATTGCCCTTTCATTAAAATAGCCTTTTCCTTTTGGAAGTACAGCTAAGTTCTGCCAGTAATAAAACAGACTATTGCAAGCTATTGCATCATTAATCCCTGTATAACCATTTAAATATTGTAGTAATAATTTCTTTAGTAATGCTTTCCTTTATTGTCTTAATAATTTACAATAGTTCCCTTTTCCTGGACACTCTGATCTACCACTCAGGTAAAGAGGACTGCAATTTATACAAAGAATGCAAGAATGAACCTTGGCAAACAAACCACGTTCACTACACAGTGCATAAAGTACTAATTGCACTTTATACCAGCTTACTCATTCCTAAATTGTGTTTAGCAGCAGAATACCTGAGCAAACCTCAAGTGGTCCATTCCCCGTCCTCTCCTGCAGGCATTTACAGACATCCTTTTCAGAGATGAGGACAGACTGAGCCTCCATTTTGTGCAGCCTGGAAGCTTCAGTGCTTAAAGAAGTATTGGGGTTTTCAATGAGATTCTTCTGACAAACAATAATCAGAAGGATAAAATCTATTGGACAATGGCTCTGCTCATTCATGAAGTGTGAAAGACAATGCATTTTTTTTCTTTTCTCTTGGACAGAATTGAACAAGCTGCTAGTGCTGAGCAATCTAACAGAGCTGAACTAAAATGAAAATAAAACAAAATAAAATACAAACATCCTTTAAAGTCTCAGCCTCTACATTAAAACCCTATTTACTTCTTGGTAGTTCTCATGTAATGTGCCATCTGCAGAAAGGTTTGCCACCATGTTTTTTCCTACTATGTTTATTTAGAATTCCTCCTGAAGTCTGAAAACATGATTTATGGGCAGGGGGGAAAGGTTTCCTTTCTTATTTCATACTCATGCACCACTATCTTGAAAACAGATATGATGTAAGCATCTAAATAGTATGCCAGAGGGTTTTCTGTTCCTGTGAAACTGAACGACATTTGAACTCAGAGTAAATTTTTCCATATTTCCACTAATGTTACAGATAGAAGATACAGATGCAATTAAAGTGAGGTCTGCGATCTACATCATCAGCTATTTCAGGTTTTGTAAATGGTTTATACTCTGCTGCTTTTAGTTTGTATTTCTCAAAGTTTGTTTTAAGTAAGACAGTTTGGGTTTTTTCTCCCCCTTTTTTTTGGGGGGAGGAAAAAAAAAACCCCAATAAGAAAAGAAACTATTACTAGTGTCCTGGAAACATATTATTCCTACTAGTCTCTTTAAATTCAGTGTAAAATTTTCATGACACATTATATTTATATATTTAAAAAATATATGTATATAAATAATGCATTACTAAAAATAATGGTGATACTGTAAAAAATATTAAGCAAGTTGTAAGCTGAATTAAAGTGATATTAAACCAAATACAGCCTCTACCAAATTTACCTCTACAAACACTAATTTCAGTGTTTTGAGAACAAACATCACAGGCAGTAATATCTAGCTTAAATGTCTTCATGGCACAGCTGGTTTCAGTGATACCTTTATTCATAAGTCTTAAGAAACAAAAGAGTTGTTAAGAGCCTTGCAAGAATGCTCGGTCCTCTTTGCATTGCCCTGCAGGTTGCTTGGGAAATCACAAAGCTCTCGAACAGCAAGGCCAGTTTAAAAGGAAGGTTGTGACAAACGTTATGTCATGACATTGTGGAACTAGCGCTGTAGACTGTTTACAGCCCAACGTTCTTCCTGGGTTTTACACTGAAAGCTAGTGTAAAACTGCTCTTGACTTCAATGAAAGCCATAAATGCTTGTCTGCTAAAGAATGAAGTACAGGGTATTTGTTTAACCAGTTCAAAGGACTCTCCCAAATTCCTGGGAGCACCAGATGAGACAATATTTATACATGTTAAGATGGAAGGCCTGATTCTCCACTGCCTTCCACTTGCATATTAGTAAAACCTTGAGTGCAGTTTCTGTTTTGCTAAGTCCTTCACTTCAACCAAGCTTTTGTCCTGTTAATGTTTTTGGCATGGTGAGGCAACTAGCTCTCTGCCAATGTTGCTTGGATCACCTAACCTCTGAAGCTCAGAGATCAACAGATTCCATGAGAATATTAGTGAACTTATTAGGCTCATTTGTTAAACTTCTTTTGAACAGGTGTCTATTAATTAGCAGATTATAATACTAAATTAGCATTGTATATGTTAATGTGGTTTTTAAGTGATTGATCCAGAGTGTTTTCAGGAATACTGCAGTGAGAATGGTGGAAATAAAATTGTCCCAATGATAGGTTAATTTATAAAATCCCTGTAGAGAGTCATATCTTTAGTGGAAACTTAGAGCAAGAACTGAGTTCCAGCTTTGCTCACTATCAAAAAAGTTTCTTCTTATTTCCAAAATAAAGCAAAGTTAAAGCAGATGCTTACAGACCTATTGAATGATGCTCCACCTTTTCTAATTCAAAAGCAGATTTGTATTTGGAATTTATTTTGAATAGCTACGACATATCATACCTCAGATTTCCCATTTAGAAACTCATCTGGTATTTCTGAGTCATAATTGCTGGCTATTTTTTCTAGATTATATCCCTTTTGACTACCTGACACATAAATCACATAAAGAATAGATTTTAGACTGTGAGTGAGTATATGAATACCAGACATTACGTTCTTGCTGATATCAGCTGGCCACATCATGAACTACCCTTCAAAGTTCAACTAGTTAGCTTAAGAGGACGAAGTACAAACTTCAGGCTGCCTTTTATGAACTGTTCTATGTAGAGTTGACTCTTGACTGCTATTTGGAACAGCTAGACATTATATCACCTCCAAAAAGACCAATTGACTAATGGAGTTTGGTAGGGTGTTGTGATCTCCCCTGGCAAAATCCCTTTTAGCATGTCTGTTTTCCAGCCCAGTCCCAATAGTTTTAATTTCCCAATGGAAAAGGTTTTTCAGGCTTTAAGGAAATGCTATATCAGCTTTGGGAATGGATAAATATTATTTTGCAAGTAAATCAGAACCTGTGATTGTAGTACTTTCTGTAGAAGAAGAACACATTTTCTGAGCATAAGAAATATTTAGCACCATAACTATATGACATTCACCCATTTGATATTTATTCTTCTAAATCCCTAGTGAGGTATCTAATGAATATGAACATGAATATGATTTCATTGAAGAACAAAAATTTTCTGTAAGCTATAAATACATGGAGGGTAAGTTATCGTGATTCAAGGGATGCACAATAGCATGTTAATTTGTGGAAACAGGTTCAGTGTGTGACCTCTGTGACACTTAGGCCATACTGTCTTATACCTCATATCTTGCATCTATCCAGTATCATCCTTATCACAGAACGGTAGAGGTTGGAAGAGACCTCTAGAAATCGTCTAGTCTAATCTTCCTGCTAAAAAAAGGTTCACCTATGGCAGGTTGCACATAAACACATCCAGGCAGGTTTTGAAAGTCTCCAGAAAAGGAGACTCTACAACCTCTCTGGACAGCTTGTTCCAGAGCAATGTTACCCTCACAGTAACGAAGTTTTTCCTGATGTTGAGGTGGAACTTTCTGTGTTCTAGCTTGTGTCCGTTGCCTCTTGTCCTGTCACTGGGCATCACTGGAGATTGGCTCCATCCTCTTTAGATATTTGTAAAAGTTGATAAGATTCACTCTCAGACTTCTTCAGGCTAAACAGACCCAGGTCTCTCAACCTTTCCCCATAAGAGAGATGCTTCAGTTCCCTAATCATCTTTGGACTCCGTTAGACTCTTTCCAGTAGTTCCCTGTCTCTCTTGAACTGGAGAGACCAGAACTGGACACAGTACTCCAGATTTGTCCTCACCAGGGCATAGCTGAGGAGGAGGAAAACCTCCTTGACCTGCTGGTCACATTCTTGTTAATGCACCCCAGGATACCATCAGCTTTCTTGGCCACAAGTGCATATTGCTGGTTCATGGTTAGCCTGTTGACCACCAGGACTCCCAGGTCTTTCTCTGCAGAGCTGCTTTCCAGCAGATCAGACCCCTAATCTGTACTGGTGCATGGGGTTATTCCTCCCGAGGTGCAGGTCTCTATATTTGCCCTTGGTGAACTTCATTTGGTTCCCCTCTGTCCAACTCTGCAGTCTGTCCAAGTCTGGTTGAATGGCAATGCAGCCTTCTGGTGTGCCAACCACTCCTCCCACTTTTGTATCATCAGTAAATTCGCTGAGTGTACAATTATGGGCACAGCTAACAGCCCTGCCGCCCTGCTGTTTGTGAGTCATATAAACTGGCTGCGGGTGCTGTGGACTCTGTGTCATACTACTGTGCTCCATTCTGTGTAACATTCATTCCCAATGATTACAGAGAGGAGACTTCTCTTTTATATGTTTTGGGTCTTTCCCCCACCTCCCCCCCCCAAGACAATTTTTCTCTTTGTTCTTTTCATATGAATTTCAGGAGATCATCACCACTTTTTAGTTCCTTCATTGCACTGCACTTCAATTATTGGTCTTAACATGTACTTTTTCTTAAATAAAATCAATAGTCACTTGTTTGGAGATGCTTTTCAATAGAAAAGGTGCCAATATTTGTAAACATTTTGAGTGGAAGGGTACATAAACCCTGAGATAAATCTTCTACGTGTCCTAGTTTATATAATCAATAGAGTAAAAATTACTCTCCAAAATCGAAAATTCTTCCTATATTTTCTCCCTGCAGACATAAACTCCTGTACCAAATATCATAATAACATTTTCTCTATTTTTAAACCTGTAGATGTGCATGGTGGGTAGCTTTAAGAAACTCATACAAACTGTTGCCAGATAGAATCTAGGGACTGAATCAGAACTGTCAGAAATCAGTGGACAAACTGCGCTTGGCCATGGAATTAGCTCTGCTTCTAACAGGCTTGAATCATTTCTATAGACAGTATAGAGAGAGTGGAACTCCATAGAAGATGAAGAACTGTTTACAAATGTAACTAATAAATTTACATAAAATACCAGTTTCCTCAGGAAATAGCTGACTTCTTACACTGTACTCCTTCTGTTCATGTAGGTCTTGGATTTCCCTAGATTAAGTTAGGTGAACATCTGTCAGGGCTGGAATATCTCCTATGAATAAAGGCTGAGAAAGTTGGGGGTTGTTCAACCTGGAGAAGAGCAGGCTCTGGGGAGACCTTATAGATGTCTTTCAGTACTTAAAGGGGGCCTATGAGAAAGATGGGAACAGTCTTTTTAGAATGGCCTCTTGTGACAGGACAATGGCTAATGGTTTTAAAGTAAAGGAGGGTGGATTTAGACTAGATATAAGGAAGACATTTTTTACAATGAGGGTAGTGAGACACTGGAACAGGTTGCCCAGGGAAGTGGTAGAAACCCCATCCCAAGAAACATTCAAGCTCAGGTTGGATGGGGCTCTGAGCAACCTGATCTCTTTACAGATGTCACTGCTTACTGCAGGGGTGTGGGACAAGATGATCTAAATATCCCTTTAAACCCAAAACATTCTATGATTCTAACAATAACAGTTTTCTCACAGAAATCCTAGGAAGTAATGTTTCAATAAAAAAAGGTAAGTTGTACCAATATCACTTGAAAAATAAAAATGGTTGACCCCAAGTCTTACTGTCAGAAAGATAGCTATGGAGCAAAATACTCACACTTCTTCACTGATTTTTCAACATGCTGTTAAAATCTAGATTCAAAGAAAACAGGTGAGTTTGATAGCAAAAAGGCAATTTATATTATTCTCATTGAAGGGGCCATGTAAAATGGGGATCATGATTTTGAGAGCTGCAAAATTTAATACTAGTAAAAAATTGTTACCACGTCTTGTTCCTTAATGAAAGTGACAAAATTGTTTTAACACCATTCCTATAAACAAGGACAGGAAAAGCTGTCTATAAGAAATTGTAATTCTAGTTCTTCTCTTTTCTACTTGGCACACAATTTCTCAGGAAAGCTGTTTAAGTCAGTGGAAGTCTATTAATGTAAGAAAACAGTAGAGAAAGATGCACGCAGTTTCTTTCAAGTTGCATTTCAATCCTTCACTTTCATTCTTTTAGATTCCACTACTGAAATTACATACACAACAGCTCTGTTTTGACTAAAGTATTGTGTCAAGTAAAGATAGGGGGTAATATACAGTTTATATTTACCTTTTCATATCAATATGGAAAAAAGAGCTTTGTTTCCTTTTCTTCTAAACACTTTTCTCTCCATTATCCAAGAGTAAAATGACTTATATTACCATTTTTTCTACACCTGCATTCCAGTCAAGATTCATAAGTTTTGCCTTTCCTTTACCAATTCAAGAACTTTTCATCATCAAGGAACATTCCTAGCTACTATATGGATAAATAGACACAAATACATGATTAAATGACCTCTGAAGAAGCAAAAAGCAGGAAAAATGGTATTAATAAATACTTAGCATAAAACTGAAAAGACTGTGCTTATGGAAAGCACATTGTAATAGAGCAGAAATGACAAAAAGAGGTTACCAGGGTTTCTGCTGGTTTTTGGCATTTTTTTTCCTACATTGCCTTGATTTATATGATGACATTAAGTCCTTTCTAGCTAAATCCAAAGCAACCAAGCATGACAGTGCTTGGATTTTAGACATACTCTGCTTAATGGAGAGTTATGTGTGTTTCCAGCAAGACCAGAGAGTGAATCCATGAAATTTATGTGTCAGAATGTCACTACTGACACAGTTGAATCATCTGGATGGTAGAAAGGGGAGGATTAGAGAAGAGGGAGAAAAAAAAACATAAAGGAATTTTTTTAATTATTTTTTTTTAATATGCGTATGTTCTTTCGGTATGAAAGAGAAACAGAAAGAGAAGAATGTGTAAAAACAGATGTGGAACTACAAAGCCCCCCCACAGACTCCTCGAGATGGAAGATGTATATAAAGAGCAGTCTGTGTGGCCATGAAAGTACAAACTGATTCAGAAAGGGGATATGAAAAAAATGTTACAGCAAGCACATGATTCATTGCAAAAGTTGAGACGTATATAACCATCCAAGAGTAGCAGGAAATTAGTCTTTCTTGCATGATTAAATACAGCAAGTGTTTGTAAATATGAGGAAATCACTGCATGGTTGATCTAGAGCACGCAAAGTTTGTCAGGAAAAGCAGTACATTTCTTAGACAAATCTGATAGCTGTAGCGGGGGTAGAGGAGCTGGTAGGCTAACTTATAGCCTCAGCCCATAGCAGCTACAACTACACTATTATGATACTGCTGATATAAATAAGATCCTCCTTTCACCTCAGAATCTCATTCAATCCTTTAGCACAGAATGATGCGTAGCTCTTAATATTGTCCAAGGCAAATTCCAATGTTGGCTCCTCCTCATTGCTGCAATAGAAGCATCCTCTTTAAACGACAAGGGAATCTTTTTACTGTAGTTCTGAATCACCTTAAGGAAAATGTCTCCCTATCTTTTCTATAAGATTTTCAAGGGTTATAGATCTCATGAATTTACAGTCTGAACACTTATATATTTTTTTTGTAGTTCTATTCTCATTTTCACTTTTGTAGTCCAAATAAATGTGGTAAAAGCATTCAATAGTTAGGGGGTTTGAATTTTTCTAGTGGTGCTTTAATTTGTTATTCTTTCTCATACTGTGCTCCTTTTGTAATTTCACATTCCACTGGGTTTTTTTTTCATTTTTCTTACAGTTCTAACACTGAAGGATGTTGGCTTTTATTAATGAGAGACACTTAAAATATACACATGAATTGCATGCTAAGTGGAAAGTATGATTTATGCCTTTGTTTTGACTGTTAATTTATTAACCATATAATATCTAGCAATGTTTTTGATCCAGTGAAGTTCTTTTCGTAAAGAAGTTGTGCTTTTTGCTTCATTTTCTATTGTGTTACCTCCTTTGTTTCCATCATCTTCATCAGCTTCTATTCATCCCAGCCTGTTTAAGTATACAGCCCCAAAAGTTTTGGCTATTTTCTGAGTTTCATAGGCAAACATTTCAGACTTACCTCGTCTTAACAGTATATACTGCTGAAAGCACTCATTTATATCATCTACCATTCATCCTATTACAAGGTTATCAAGTGTCATTATCACAGAAGCATGTGCTCTGAAATGCATTTTGTGTTAAATAGTTTAATAACTTCTTTCAAATATGCGTACATTCAACACAACTGAAATGCTGAGCTGGGTGGTCCCTACTGCTTTGTGGGAGATGCCAAAGCAAAACAGCATGTGTGATTTCAACACCATTAAGTAATTTATTGATAATCCAGAAGTGATGTGGCTGAATCAGCATTACCTCCACTGTAAGGGTTTTCTGGTGTTAACTCTTCCATTGCCTATCACTATGCACAGACCACAGAAAACAATTCCCTGACCTATCATCTTTAAGTGAAAATGCCTATAAAAGTCTATAAAGGCTTTGTAATAAGAATGACAGTAGCATCTGTCCCTCAAGGAATACTTGTCTTTGCTTTTCCTCTAGGTTTCAAAGATACATAATAAAAATACTAGAGACATTATTAAGTGTAATAGTATATTTGACTCAGACTGTCTTTATTTTCCACACTAATTATACTACAGAACTTCACTTTCCTACTCAGACTGCTTCAAAGCTTCTCCAGCTGGGCATGTTTCTCACTCACAGCATCAGATGATATTACTGTCTCCAAATCAGTTGGTACTATCATTCAAATAGCAGCTTTCTGATTCAAACCTAAACCAACAGCAGTCTTCTCATTAATTATAGAGACAATTTGGAGGAGATTGCTGTTGCACATTACAGCAGTACACATGAATTAAAACATCAACACAACACAGTTGTGTTTAGAGTTCAGTAGTAACAGACGGGGGTGTTCATGTGCAGCTATTTCCTAGCAAACGGCTGAACGTTTTTCTGCTTTACATAACAGAACCGTATGCAATTTAAGCCAGAGCTAAACTTGTCCAGAATTCCACCCAAGTACCTGAACTGTTTGCAGCAAAAATCCAAAGTTAATTTTCACTCACTTATTCCCATATAGCTCCACTGAAACTAACAGCATTGCATAAGCCTGATCAGAATTTAGCTTCAGTATTTTTCTAAGTGCATCTGTTCATTTCATGACAACCATTTCTTTGTGGGTCATTTTAGAGCAGAGTTAGATGCTGATCCCTTTCTCAAAGCAACTTATTCTTTGAGTGATCCCACTGATACAAGCACCTTGTAGCTAAAAACAACCAGCCTACACATGAGAGTGACATTCCATAGGAAAATGATCTATTACATTCACTTTATCCATTCCTTCCCTTTAGCCACCAAAAACCCTGTGACATACAAACAGTGTAACTTGGCAACAGTTAAGTGCTGTTGAATCCTGAGGGAAGGTAGGACACAGTTTACCTCTATGGTAGGATAAATCCATTTATATTGCTAGATGCTCTTAAGTTATGTGCTGGCAAGGCAAGCTTCACCATCTGCCAGGGATTTATAGAAAACCTGGCAGAAATGGACAAATAGAAGATATTGTTAATCAACATACCTTTTTATTTCTTCTCTTCCTTCCCTCCATAGACTCATAGTCACTAAGCCAGCATCATCCACCTGTGCTAGCAAGTGCAGAGCTTCAGGCTCAAGAGGGGATGCCTTGAACCACTAAGCAACTACCCCTCATTTTTTTTATATCCTGAAGGCTCCATGCCTATACATCTGGTGTGGGATAACACATTTTCATTCTTCTGTTGATGACTTCAAATCCAGTTGAGAAAACAGCTCATTTGAATTCTTCACAGCTTGTTTGCTTCTACATCTAATTCATTACCTGATCACTTCTAATTAGAACAGTGGCAATGGAAGACCTGTTCTATTCTGTGCAGTTAACAATTATTTCTTCGCAGTCAGGACACCGGACCTTTCCTAGTGGGGTGATCTACAAGAGAATATTAAATAAAATATGGGGTTTTTTTCAGATCAGAAGAAAAAGATAAATGTAGAAAACTTAAAAGACAACATTCAGTTTTTCTGCCACAGGAGGCTTCACAGTAGTCAGCAGATTTTAGTTTTATATTAGTTTTCTGGTATTGCTAGCACTTTCCATTCCCAACATTTATTTTCCAAGATATATAGTTTTTTTTAATGATAATACATTGTTATTTTTTTGCCTTACAAGAAAATTATAGGAAAAAAAGGTACTATCATTTTACTTAAGAAAGATTGTATATAACAAACAGATGCACAGTGTTTGGGGCATTATTATCATTTTCTTACAGCTATATGTTGGACAGGGACTGTTGCTGTTGTGGTGGGAGAAGACCAAAAGGACAGAGGAAAGAATGCTGCTAGTTAAGAAATGATTATTTGAAAGCATAAACAGAAATACAACAGAAGAAGGCATGATGAAACATTATTTTTGGTTTAAAAAAAATAAGATTAGTAGATATTTGAATTCCACTAAGTAATAATAACTACATTTAAAGCACCTCCATAGGCTGCCAGCTTTGAAGTGTCCAGAAAGAAAAGTAATGACTGATAAGTGTTTAAGAGTGTTACTTTGTAATGGCCAGAAGAGATAACTCAACTCAGTTTGATACTAATTAAGAATTTATTATGTCTCTTTCAGCTCTGTGTCCAGTTGTACACTAAAATCATATACTTTGACAATTTTTTTTTTGCTACTTATATCCTTAAGCATAATAAATGAAAGTCACTGTACCTCAGTAATTTAGGTATCATTATACAATTAGCTGAAGTGCTTGATTGCATAATTGTAAATCAGCTGTGTGGTTTTGAGTTGCTTGTTGCACTTGTAACTGATTTGTAATACAGCCAAGATGAGAGACAGTGTCTCAGTTCTCTGCTCTTCTCCTATTGGCTCTGAAACAAAATTAGACTTATGTGAAACAGTAGAATGTCATTAGGCAGTTTAATCAAATTTACTTAAAGTATCTGAAGCATAATTCAACTAGCAGATGTATTATGCACATTAAAATGAATCTAACACCATAACTTCCAGCTTGTACCTTATACTTCTTTGTTAGCCTGACTCAGCTTTGAATTGAAAGATTTGGATTAAAGACAAAGATTTGAACTCAAGTGTTTTTTTTCTAAATCAGCTGTGTTCTGACTGTTTCTGAGCAAGAGGATTCTCTTTTTTCTGGGCTTGCTACCATAAGACTCCTTTGACTATGTTTCAACTACCCTTGGAAGTTTAGTTGGAGGTCCAACAAGCCACCTGTTGGACCTCTTTCTATCCTATGTTTTAGTCTTCAGGATTTGAAACTGAACTCCCAACCCATAAATCTGCAGAGCTCAATTGAAGTTAATGGAGCAACATTGACTTGCATCAGCTCATGACCTGGTCCTCTGTAAATAGGAAAGTTGGTTGTCCATATTTGTGTCCTGTGTGTTGCACCAAGTTTATCTCATGTGACATTGTGATCCCACAATTAGCTCAGGACAGCCCTGGATCAACTCTTAGCCTTGCCTCAGACAGGTGTATAACTTGACAGTGCATATAATATATGAGTTTGTTGCTCAGATCAGAGAATGAGTGTGAGTAGATCCAGCTATTTATTCAAGCTCCTGGGACAGTCACCCATGAAAGCATTTCCAGTGCACCAACAATGTCAGAAGCTGTCTCAAATGCAAAAAAAGTGAGAGATGAAGCCTGAAGGTTTTCAGTTCAAAATCAGAAGCTCCCACCAAGAGGCTTGACCAGAGCAGCAAACAATCCATACTTGGGCAATGGTGTTGCACACTGCTAGGGCTTCAGGGTGACACTGTCTTTTGTTCCAACACGTTTTCCTCACCATTCCAGACTGGTGTGACCGTGGCTGTAAGCCAGGTGCCCACCGAGCCTCTCTATCACTTCTCCCCCGTTCCTCTAAGCTGGACCAGGGGGAAGCAAAAGAAAACAAATATTTAATCTCTACTTCCCATCAGCAGGCAATGTCTGGCCCTTTTTCAGGAAGAAGGCTTCCAAACGCATAGCAGTTGCTCCAGAGGACAAACCAATGCCCCCACCTCCTCCTTCTTTTCCTAGCTTTTGTAGTTCATCTGGCGTCATATGGTATGGAATATGCCTTTGGTCAGTTTGGGTCAGCTGTCCCAGCTAAGTCCCCTCCCAAGATCTTGTCCATCCCAGCAGTAGCCACAACACGGGTGTGTTCTCAGCACCTTTCCAGCCCTCAATGCAAAGCACAGCACTGGGAGGCTACTATGGGGAAGGTTAACTCCAGCTCAGTCAGACCCAATACACAGACTAAATGCCACGTCTTGAAAGAATAGCTGGCAAGTGATTTCTTTTAACATTATGTGTTGGATATTACAAATCTAGTGTACTCAAACTTGTGTCCGCTCATGAAATGTTTTTCAGAGTAGCTAAGTAGAATGCATTGCATATTGCCTCTGCCTCTACTTTTCTTGAAATAAAAGTATTGTCTATAAATTACACTAGCTGCCACATCCTTTTGGTTCATATCAGCTGATTTGTGAACCAACCAAGCAAGACACAGCACTAGACCATCAGAGTACTGCATGATAAGCACACTGTTTGCAGGAAACTCTTTCCTACATTGAGGTATGGAGTTTTCATGCTTATAAGTTCCAGTCTTGAACTAAAAGTAACAAGAATTAGCAACAGAAAAAGCCTAACTTCATATTTTTAGCATATTCATATTTATATTCCATGTAATCCTACTATTTGCAATATGCCAGTACTGTTGTTTGGTATGTCAGAAAATTATACAGGGTTTTTTTGCTACTTATTTTCCCTTCAGTCTTATACCCTCTCCTTTCACTGGAATTACTTCTTTGTTTATTTAATGTATGAGGACAAAAACTGCCACATGGTTGTTCATGGAGGATATTCTCCAAGCTGAAATGTATCTGTGTGGTGTCTCTTTTTTTCTCACAAATTTCAGGAGACTTTACCCTCATGGAGCTTTGCATTGAGGAGTTAAAATATTAATTTCTTCCTCCTTTTCTTTCAAATTCATGTAGAATTAGTTACACTTATTCCTGCTATTAAGTCAGGAGGAGGATTTCTGCCAAGGCTGGAAGTCCTAGACAATTCTCCTAAAAATTGGTTCTAGTTTCTCTTTTTGAAATCACATTAATTAGTGGCAACATACTATTTCTTCCTGTATTTATCTTTTAAGAATTTCCCATTTAGAGTTCTTGAGTCCTAAATAATGAAGCAATAAATTTTAGTTTTAGAAAATGTTGTTTCTTTGGGAGGAAAATAAGTTGTTCTCTTGAATTCAGAATAACCTGTGGGTGGTCGTGGATTTTCTCCAAGATCTACTGAAGATGAGATAAGACAGCCTGACCACTGTGAAAGGAAGAAAGTGGGTGAGAAGAAAAAAAAACCACTTCATTTTTCAGATATAATTGCATCAGAAAATCTAGAGCTAAACTTTGTCACTAATCTTCTCCTTTGGTTCTGTAGCCCAGGATAGTATGTGTTCCAAATTCAATATTTCTCCTGTGCTAGAATTCTTTCATTAAATAAAAACTTGAAAAACATTTCTCCTAGTATTGAGCATTTTTAACTTTCTTCATACAAATAGTCAGAATTATTTAACCTTATTTACTGTAATTTTGCTTCCAGTATGGAACAAGTCTGGGTTTGAATCAGCAAGCATTTGGTGTCTCACATTTAGATAATACAAAGTCAAAGTCAGATGTAGCTTAAGTCAAACCCTCTTTTTATTTATCACAGCCACTTTCCACAGTGTGCACAAAGTCAATGCAGGAGAAAGATGTCCAGAAAAATACCTCTTACTTTGATCCATGTGTGCTTTTGATGTCCTTACAGACAGTTTTTAAAATTGAGAATGGAACTTTTTCTATGCAGGCAGAATATTATGCAACAAGACCTTAAATACATCTAAACACCACTTCTGCTAAAAATTTGAAAGACAAGAAAATGTAAAGGCTGGAATCATCAATGCCAACAGTAATGTTACCATTAATTTTAATGAAGCCAGGTTTTCTGTCAAAGATTAAAACTTTGGATATGTGTTTTAATTTTCATGATTCCCAAAATATACTCCATAACCACTGTCACAGTTTAGGGTCAGGGCAGCCCCATAGACTTATAACAGATGCTCTCTGTTAACGCCCCTCCCTACCCAAAGGGAAGGAGAAAGGGAATAAGGGAGAGAGACTTAGCAATTAGAAAAGGAAACTAGAACAACTTTAATGAAAATGAAATGGAATCTATACAAATATATACAAAACCAGTATGGAACCCAACCCCCCTGATGGTAATTACATCCCCGTCACCACTGATGCTGTAGAGCAGACTGGGCCCCGCAGCAGATGGGAGCTGTGTTCAGCAGCTGGATTCTGGTACCGGGTTCAGGAACACACAGACCGGATAGAAGGCAGAACAGACAGAGTCCTCCTTGGGTACTCCGAGGAATGAACCAAAAGAGGACCTGATCCAAGCCAAGCAAAGCTGACAAAGCAGTCCAAGATGGGAGAAGAGTCCAGAGACCCTTCGGACTAAAGCCGAAAATTAAGTATATGGGATGGAATACCTCGTTGGTCAGTTTGGGGTCACCTCTCCTGTCCACTCCTCCCTGCAGGTGCAGCCTTTTACTTTTCTGCACCCCCCAATGTGGTACCCAAGATCCAGCAGTGGCCTTAGTCTGCACACCAATCCTTGGTAGTAACTCTAAACATGGGGTGTTATCACTACTAGACGCAGACGCTGTCTGTGAGAACAGGCTGCTACCTTCAGAAAGTGCAGTTAATTAGAAGAACTGAGCTGAAAAGTAAAATCACAGAACAGAATTAGTTCTGTAGGTAGGTAGACTCATAGCAATTATGTATGAAGGTCTGGCTCTGTAAGCAGAACACTGCAGGGGAGACTCTAGGGAAGTGTGTACTTGCCAAGTTTTGTCAGGCTGACGAACCAAGACTAGGAACTGGGGACAGGTAGTTGAGCTGAGGGGGACATGCCAGAGAGGGGATTTGCCACTGGGAGCATGCACAGATGCCCCAAGAAAATCATAGTGTTGTGTCTGGACCAGAAACTAGTGGCTTCAACAGCCCTGACACCTTTTGTCTTCTTTCCTCCTCCAGAAGTCAATATTCAGATCTTGAACAGCTCCCATTACAGAAGGTCATCCAGGTACATTAAGAGGACTGTTGTAGGAAAGAGGACACACAAAACAGTTAAGAAACTGTGGAGAAACCCCCTGCAAGAGATCCCAGCCAACAAAGAAGAAATATGGGTTTTATTTCTTATTAGGCAGATATGCTATAACATTTATAACCTTGCAACAAAAATAATTTAGAAAACTATTTATTACTTATCTTATTCACATTCTGTATCTACAGATTTCAGTAGCTACAAGGACAGTTTTTTATGGGCCCTTCTCTAAGGTTGCATAATATTTAAAAATACAAGGGCCACAATATTGAATATTTGAAGAATGGTCAGAATAAGAGAACTTTCTTATCTTACATTGCTGACTTCCCAAGGAAAGCACATTTCCTGCACATACTACATGATTTGAAGTAATCTAGTTCCCTCATTCTCTGATAGCATGGCACTCAGGTCATAGATTTCACTTTTTTTTGATGGAAGATTGAACAAAACTCTTCATGCTTGCCTCCTGATAATAGATCATGACCTTTTAACTTTGTTTTCTATCACTGACTGATCACGGAGCAATGTGACCTGACTGCCTTCCTTCCTGCCCACTCCAAAAATTAAAAGGTGATAAAGGCAATAGGCAAGGTAGGAAGAGGCAAATGTCTTTTGAATCAGTGTTCTGTGACTTAAAGATGTTTTTCTGAGCCCTTAACCCAGCAGACTACGACACCTAAGGATGCCTAAAACAAGAACACTTGGGAGAACTTTGCAGCTGAGCAAGAGTGGGGGAAGGAGGATGTGCAACATTTTAGGCAGTTCCTAACATTACAAGCGCCAATTGTTTTTCTTTTGTAAATCCAGATTTATTGTTTGGGGCCATCACCAAAATGATCTTTGTTTTTTCACTATGAAACAGATGACATGAATATGCCCTGCAATTTTATTGCTATGCTACAATTTCATTGTGTCATGCTCAAACCAACAGGTTCATTCAGTCTACAATAAAACTTTCATTCTGCTGTGTTGCCTATGGATGCATTGAATGAAATGGCAGTTTAAAAAGTTTCAAGTTGCTCAATCAATATTTCATTATTTATCTCATATTTGGTTTATTAGCGATAGAAATGAAGCTCAACAACAGATAAAAGGCTGAAATAGTTACCTGGAAAGATGCAATGAGAATGGACTTGTGCGCAACAGCTGCATTTTTAATCTTTCCGTTTCTTAATACAAGCTTAATACATCTTTTCTGACACAATGAGATGAGACAAAATTGCTCAGCTTTGTTCTTTCTAAGATTAGTCAAACTACCAGCTGAAAGAATCTTTTTCAAGGCTATACACAAGTGAAAGAAAACTTCTATTATAAATTTACCTGGGCATAGGTTAGAATAAAAAGAAACCCTAATCTCTGAAGAGGTGTTCTGAAGAGTGTTCAGTTCAAATGGAACATGACTAAAGTGAAAACAGCTAAAATACTGCAAGATTTAACTCTCTGCAGTTCTTTATCAGTGCTTTTCAACCACAGCAAGAGTCAACCATTCAACACATTTAATCATTCACAGCCAGAGACAGATACAAGAACTTGCTGCTCTAACCTCAGAGGTATTCTCATACCCAAGGCAGAGCAGAGTGGATACCTGCATACATATACATATGTAGAAATCGAACTTCAACCACTCCACTATTTTTTAAGGTGAAATACAGCAGGTCAAACTCTACATTTTTTACAGACTGAGCCGTAAAAGGGAAAGGACAAGGAGAAATCTTGGTGATAGAAATTAATTTTTTCTACAAGAGAAATTCTGCAAATCTCCTGGCTTTAGGGGATGCTTTATCTACTTGCCCTGTAGAGATAACCTTATACACACCACCAAAGGAGCAGAGGTGATTTAAAACATCCTAAGGAATGAAAACACCTATCGGGTTAGACAATCACTGCAAGGATGCTGGGATAACCTCAGCATTCCTGCACGCCTCCCTCCCATCTGCCTCACTGCATGCCAACAAGCCTCCAATTAACCCTCTTTCCAGGTTGACTCTTTCACACAGATACCAGGAGTGCCTGCACTGGCTGATCCAGTTTAGCAGACTAGTATCTCTGGTTGCCTTTGAGGGTGGATGGTACTGTGTGATTGGTCCAATCTCCCCATTTTGATGATCCCCTTGCTGTGGATTTGCTGAGCATCTTCCTATCAGCCACAGCACAAAGGCAGGCCAAGAGAATTCTGCATTAACTAGATACAAATATAGACAATAAAGTTAAAAAGATATCAGAGATATGTGTACATGAATAAAACCAAGGGATTTGGAGGACTTCTAACACTCTAACACTCCTGTACTCTTCCTAGTGTAATTGCTGGCCTCTTCATTTTATTTTTCTTTTCTCCTTTTTTTTTTTTTTTTTAAATTATTTTTATTTTTTT
>WUAM01000260.1:6005116-6034941 GCA_024336885.1 Actenoides hombroni
TATGAATCTCTCCACGTGTCAACCTGGGGCTGAGTTGCTGGTGTGGAGAAAGAAGCACATGTCCTGAGATTTCTTTTCCTTCCTTGCTTTGTGCAGCATCATCAGAATGCTCCTTTTGGCCTTTTCAACTCATCAGCCTGCTTGTGAAATATTCAGAAAAGCTTGGGCTGAGTTTGCATGCTGTCAGTGGGTTGCATCCTTTTGGAGTGGCTTTGATCTTGCTTACTCCGTGCTGAGTAATTTACACTCCTCTCACATGAGCAGCAGCTTCAATGGATCTGCTGCCCTCTGAGAGTCTGGCCTTTGCAAGCTCTCTCGGTTTCTCCTAATGGTAATCATTTAAATGGTATTAAAGCTGCTTATCTGAGCCTCCTGCTTTTTTAGAGTCATTAACACCTCTGCAAAGGAAGTGTAAAACTCTAGTAAGTCAGCTGGTGGCACTTTGCAATGGTTTGAATGGTTACCAGGAACACTGGGCTGGGTGTTTAGGAAGGGTGCTGGTAGTGGCTGCAGTGCCCATAGGCAGAGAGCTGGTGCTCCCGTGCATGGTGGAAATCACCCTTGGGAAGGTGGTGTTCCACCTCAGCTGGCTGTCAGGGCTCCCTTCTGGGTGTGAGATCAGGCACCTCATGATTTGATTGATGATTTATTTTTATTTTTTTTCTTCTCCTTTTTCTCTCTGTAATTCCCCAGGTGTCTGAAGTGCCCATCATGCCACGTTTGCTCTTTCTAGTTTAATGGCACATTGCAAGTGATGTTAGCAATTTATTTTTAAAGGACTTGTGCTGTTCTGTTACCCTTCCGGAGACATTGATGTTCAAGGGTGATCCCATCATGAAGTCATCAAAAAAGAAAAAAAAAAAAAAAAAGCTTTGTTCTTCACCTTGAACGTTGTCCTGTGCAGGGGCAGTGCCGCAGTGGTTTGATCTTCCTTGTATCCTCTCTTGCTCTTGGTTGCTCTTGCTCTTGCTCTTCTCTGTGACTTGGTCTACTCAGTCAGTTGAGCTCTGCACTGAATAACAGGAAATTATCATGACTAATGTTAGGCTGGTAGAAAAATTAATAGAGGTGAATAATAGCACAAGATACATGGAAATCAACATTCTTCTCCTTGGAGGCTGTAGATGTAATCCACTTAATATTCTGTGGAACACAAGATTAATTTTCTTCAGCATAATGTATGTGAGGGCTTTTCTTTTTAGTTCGCTGGCAGAGGCATTGCTGTGTTGCTAAAGCTGAGGGCAGGGGATTAGGAGGGGGAAGGATGCTGACCCAGCTTCCAGAGGATTCAGGAACAGCAAAATCTGGCTAGAGGAGATTAAACTTCTCCCTTGCTGGTAGGACTTCTCTGCAGGAAGTGTGGCTGGGACTGGGTGTCTCGCACTGGGACGGCCCCTGTGGTGTAGGCTCCTCGGGCTGTGTGTAGGGTATCTTTCAGCTCTCTGGGTGTCTAAAATACTAGTGACTAGATCTCATTTGTTTGCTCTGTGTGGTCAGGCTCTCCTGGTGGGCTCCCAGTACAGAGCAGCGTATGGAAACCAGCTCCAGCCTTGCACTTACCCTTCACCACATACCTTTGCTGTGATTTAAACTCGCAGAACTGCTGAGCTTTGTAGAGGTTCCTTTAAAATAATAATAAAGCAAACTCCCTGTTCTTTTTCTCTCACAAGATGGAAAGAATGCAGTGACTTGCCAAGCTTAAAGAGGAGTAGATATAGCAGAAATAAATATATCAAGCCCATTTATTTAAGGTTGATTAATCTGATATGTTCATAGTTTTCTAAAATAAAATCTAGCCCCAGTGAGTTTAGCAAATCAAATAACAATAACAGCAATTAATTTAGAAGCAGTTACCAATGTTTCTCACCCCCTTTTCACATCCCTACACCCATGTGATTAATCTCACCACTTATGCCTGTGGGCCAAATCCTGCTTGGGGATGTGCAGTTATCTCTCTTGGATTGGAGAAAGAAGGTGGACCCTGAGAGCATCCTTCACGCCTGAGTCTGGGGAAGGACTGTGGGCAGTGTCAAGATGGGCAGCTGGTGGATGCTGGGCTCCTTGGTCACCCCGTGCCTGCAGGAGTGCTAGGTCTGCTGCTGGGTGGGATTTCTGTTGAAAATCTGAATATTATGGGCTTGCTTGCCTGGTTTGTTTTCCCATATTGTGCTGGTCTTCAGCACCTGTGGTCTTACAGGGCTTGCTTTGCTGCTGCGTGCATGTTGTGTTAATGTTTCCAGCCTGCTTGCAAGAGCTGATAAATAAACCTGGAGCTCTAGCAAAGGGCATTTTACTGGGCAGAGGCCAGATAATGTCACGGCTGGTTCCAGGGACCAGAGCTAGCAGGAAGGTGTCATGGGGCTGTGATTTGATGGGGATCTCAACTGATCCCATAAAGCAAAAGATGGTGATTGGATTTATAGGGCATCATTGTGACTCGCAAAGCAAAACCAGCACATTGTCCTGTGATGCCCGTGTGAGGTCCCTCTGCTTTGTCTTGGCTGAAGTGCTGTTGTAATGCATATATTAAATTAACTAAACTAACTAATCCTCACCCCCGTCCCAAGTTTAGTATTTTTTGGCACTGGGGTTTGAAATAAAAAGCATCTTCCTGAATTTACAAGAGTGGTCCACAAGGTAAGAAGCCACCAAGAAATAAGGAGAGCTTGCTACGGGAAATACTTTACAACCTGGCAAAAAGTTACTGCAAATAATATCGGTGACTGTGGGTTGTCTCTGACTGTCAGGCTGGTTTTGTAGCATGTATCAGGCAGGCGCTTGCGTTTTGCTCCGGGACCTTCAGTTTTAAGTAGGAGTCTGTCAAGACCAAAACTTCAGGCTTCCTGCTGAGCCTGGTGTTCCTGGAGGTAGCCTGTGGAATTCAGGAAAAAGGTGAGAAGTGTTCCCTTCTCCTTCCCCCAAGCATGTTAACCTTGGGTGAGAAAGGTCTTTTCAGATAACAAAACACGGAAATCAACGTTTATTTGATAGTCTTTTAGAGCTTTGCTGCTTTGTCAAGAGGATTCTAGGAGGGGGTAAAAAAAAAAAAGTGTTTACAGTGCACAGTTTTGGGAGCTTGTTGAGTGTAGTTGTGTTTTTTACAGACTATTGGCTCCATCTTGCAGAGTTCTGCAGCTAGTTGAATACTCAATTTGATATTATTTGCTCCCCATATTGTCCTTTTTTGGAAACTGTTGCTACCGGAGAATTATCTGATCCTCTCCTGTTAACCAGCCCTTGCAGAGCCAAGCCTAAGGAGCTGATGGAAAGTGATGGGTCGTGAGTAAACTCTTTGAAAAGCACTTTGAAAACCAGTAGATAGCTCCACCTCCAGACGATCTGTGAAAATGGGACTGTTGTGAGAAGCTCAACTGAATCCAGTAGGAAGGTGATGTTTCTCCAGACACATATATAGGAAGTCCACCTTGTTTTCAACAACATATTAAAAAATAACGGCAGTCACTTTAAACTGGGATGTAGTGATTTCTGTCAGGTAAGGCTCTCCACCCTTGTTGTCTCTCTGAAACTTCTGCTCCTGCTCTGTCCAGATGGTATGAAGGGTTCTCAGCAGCTCCACAAGCCCATGCCCTCATGGTTGTGGTATCTTTGGCTGTAATGCTTATCTGCTGCTGGGTTTGTGACCATGAATGGTCACAGCTCTGGCCCAGATGCCTTCTTAGCTCTCCCTTAGCTTTAAGTCTCTCTGAGGCTCAGCTCTTTGGCGTGCATGCATATGTTCCCAAAGTGCATGTTGGTTGTTGCACAGGTCCCTGCTGTACAAGGCTGTATTCTATAGATTGGTGCCACAATGACACAACTGTTTCATGCCTGTCAACTTTTCCCTGGTCAGTTCAGCCCACGTCCTCAACCATACCTTAAAATCAGATGTAGAGGTGCAAAACCACCCTACTTTTAAAGAGAAAAGGCTTTTAAGCTTGCTTTGCCTTTTTTTTTTTTTTTGCTCTTCAGTGTATCTGGAAGGGGGACATGCTCCTGTTTTAAAGCATTCCTCTGGCCTCTGCCTACAAGGAAGAGCAAGGCTGGCTTTTCTTGATAAAGGCAAACCCGGATGGTCAACCTCAGCAGTCTCGTGCCAGGGCTGCAGAAGCTGGGCTGTCCAGTCTGTGGTGTCTTGGGAAAGGTGCAGCCTGTCTTCTGAGCTGTCACCCCTGCCGACATCCACAGACCAAACCACAAACGGGACCTGCTGTTGGAGACTGAAATTTTGCTTGCATGGGGGAGGGCTCTGCTTTTGGTGTGAGCATGGCAGCAGTCTTGCTTTTCAAAGCCTGCCTCTAGGAGGGTTATGTTAAGAGGCTGTAGTTCCTGAAACAGCTGCTTTGGTGAGTAATTAAACCAGCTCCTCTGAGAGCCCATAAACCTCTGACAGCATTTACTAGGAGGTAGCGATTTCAGCTTGATGCAAACATTTGCTGGCCGAAGTGAAACTCTTTATTTCTCAGAGGGATGAGAACTAAACATTTAGGAATAATATCTTACTGGTCTGAAACTGCAGATAAGTGACTTCCAGTGAGGAAAGAGTCCAGCTGCTGCGCTCTAATTGATGTCTGCATCCGAAGAAGTGTGGTACAATACTAGTAGTGACTTTAGATCTTCTGGGGACTATAGATATGATTTATAATTGGCACTGTAGCTTTTTAGAGACGCTGAGCTTAGCCAAGCCTTTTATATATTGTCCCGTTGAAGTTGTGTGCTTGAATTAGGCAGCTGTTGAAGTGGCTGATTGTACTGGGGCCGCATTCATCTAACCATGGCATTGAAAACCTCGGGGTTCATTTAGCGGTGATGCTTTTGCTGGAGCTTCCACACTGATTGACTTGTAGCTCTTCTCGATGAACACTCTTCTGTGAACTGGAAGGAGGGCTTATCATACAACTGCAAACAATTTGTGGAGACCTTCCTGGGGATCTCTGGGATGTGCTGTAGAGCTTTAAAAATGAGAGATGATTGTTTGATTTGAAGGGAGCCCAACTTAAATGAAGAATAAATAGAATTGTCTTGAGGGGTATGGAATGTTGCAGCCAGCATCCTCTTACAATGGTGAGACTCCTGGAGCCCAGATGTTGATCTTTATTAGCTTCAAGTCAAAACTCATTGTCTCTTGAATGAGTGACATCAGAACAGGATGGAGTCACCTTGCTGCTAGTGATGCTTAGGTCAGGCTTTTGAAGGAATAGGGATGAGGCTTGGACCCTTTTTATTTTAACGTCTGTAAGTGTGTAGCTTGTAGATGGCTTTTCCTTAAGCTGGGCTGCTCCAGTGTTGGAGCAAGGTTAGCTTTATATACATCAGTGTCATCATTGTTGTCCTCTTGTGGTATCGCTACTGCATCTTGGGCTGTGGGACTTACTATCTGCAGTGGTACAAATCTTGATTTGGCAGATCTTTGTTTCCAGGTCTGCACATTCCTTACTGTCTTGGAACTCCCGTGCTTCCTATTTGTGAAGGGTGTACAGAATGGCTGCTTTTTCTGTTGATGTGATAGGGAGGAGAAACTAGGTGAGAAGAACTCAAACTTTGTGTGTGCCAGTACTAGTCTGTGAGCAGGAAATCTGGAATGGTCAATATATTGTAGCTTCAGTGGCTTGGCCTCAGCAGGACCAAGTGGGACTGCTTATGTGCATGGGGGACTTTCTCCTTTTCTTCCTTCAGTCATGGTGTTGGCTATACTTTTACTGGCTGGTGGCTACGAATCCACACTTTGATCTTAAATTGAGCAGGTAACAGTTGAAGGAGTAATCCAGCTTTATTGACTGAAAACCCCAATGTGGTGATTAGTTCTTATTTAATTTTGCTATTGCAAACTATTGGCAGGTGTTAACATTTTTGGGAAGGAAATAGATGTGTGTGTGGTGGCTGGAGCTTTGCTGCAGCAGGAAGCTAGGGAGAGGAGTGCTGGAGCACTCGGAGAACTGATTTGTGGTTTAGGAAGAGGAGATGGCAGAGCATGGAAGTGGCTCTCAGTAGAGACTGGAGGAAGAGTTCCTGGTGAGATGCTGAAGAGAAATGGTTGAAATAGATTTGTAAACAGGCTTCTCTCAGCTGTCAAGTGGAGAAACTTTTCTCCTGTTAAACTGCTGTCAAGGCTAAGTAATTTTCTTCAGTCTGTATAGGAGTGTTGTTTCTTGACTAACATCTTCGTTTAAGATACGGAGCTGGGTGTTCGGGGGTGAGGGAGGACAAACTGCTTCTTCAAAATGAAAACAAAACCCTCTGAGTTCCCGATTACTCTTCCAAGTGGAGCAGCTTGTATTGCTTGAGTAGGCAGGAGGTGCAGTGGTAGATGGCATTGATGATAGCATGTCTTGTGAGTCTCTGGATGGGTGGGCGAAGGAGGGGGAAAGTACCAAAGCTCGGAGAAGACGTGAGATTAAGCAATCCCTTTGAGGGCTGAATAGCATCCGGGAGTCCAGTGTGGTTCTGCTTCATTACTTGGTGTATAACCAAAGCAAAATACCTTAAAAAAACCAAACCAAAACAACACAAAAAAACTCAACCAAAAAGCCCAGAGAAACCTGTGCAGCATGTTGAAGGTTCTTTTCCACTGCTTTAATTAATGGTCAGGCTTAAGGCTATGTCTGTGTGATGGAAAGGCCGTGTTAGAAGCTTAAAAAAGTAATGTCCCCAACCTCTTTTTCTGGATGTTCCTAGGAACTCCATCAATATTTTGTTGCCTTGGCCTTTGCCTTCCTGCTTTGCTTGCTGTTTGAAGCTTTATGGGTAATCCTCTCCTAGCTTGTGCAGTCCATCATCTTATTATTCACAGGACTCTTAGCTGGAGGCACCTTGGAGTTGAAGACAATTAGTAGATTACTAAAAAGCAACTGTGTCTTCAAGTGCTGCTCAAATTGTCCATTTTTCTCTGCTTACATGCAATTTGGGGTAGCATCCCCATGGTGATCTGAACCCTGTTCTGTCAGATCATGCAAGTGTTTCAATTCCTGCTGTAGAAGCCAGTGTAAAAAGTATGGCAAAATGGGTGAGTCGATGTGTCTTCAGAGGGAATAGCAGATGGCTTCTTAGAGCTTGAGTTTGCCCAGGTCCTTATTCTTGGGAGATGTGTGTGGCTGTCTACAGAGGTTCTGCCTTTGTTAACATGAAGGGTGGCTTCACAGGCTGTGGCCCAGCTCAGGCATTTGGCCTTGGGAAACAAAATCTGGACAAATACACAGTGTGTGAACTAAAGACTTGATCCTTAAGCTCATTCTTCATGTTGATGCTTTGTGTAATCAGAAATACATTACCCTGATGACAATTTTATATGCTGAATTGAATTGCTGAAGGGCCTTTCACCAACTCCCGCATTCCTTTGAAGGCTTTTTTTGCATTCTGTATTAATGAGCTTCCTCTCCTGGGTGTAGCTTGGTGGGGTAAGAAGATTCAACTTTCTCCAGGCAGTTGTGTACGTACACTAGAGACAACTGCTTGTGTTGAGCGTGCCACCAGCTGCCGTCTGGCCAAGCTGCGGGATGCTGGGTGGGATCACGGCTCCCCTGTGCACACAGCTTTCCGCGTGCCCTGGCGTTGCCATTCATTTACAAGAGCCAGCTGCTGGGAGGGCAATGACCCTTTGGTACTTCCTGGTGCCAAAGATCTCTCCTTGTGACTGTCAGGACTTGTCGAAGCAGAGACACCTGCACACAGATGGAGCTTGGTGGTCTGGTATTGAGGGTCATGAGTAAAAGCTGGTGAAATATGGATTTGATGGATGGACAATTCAGTGGATAAAGAACTGGCTTGATGGCCTCTCCCAAAGAGTGGTTGTCAATGGGTCGGTATCCAAGTGGAGACCAGTGACAAGTGGAGTCCCTCAAGGATCAGTACTGGGACCAGTCTTGTTTAACATCTTCATCAGTGACATGGACAGTGGCATTGAGTGCACCCTCAGCAAGTTTGCCAATGACACCAAGCTGTGTGGGGTGGCTGACACACTGGAGGGAAGGGATGCTATCCAGAGGGACCTTGACAGACTGGAGAGGTGGGCCCATGACAACCTCACAAAGTTCAACAAAGCCAAATGCAAGGTCCTCCATCTGGGTCTGTCCTGGTTTCACTGGGACAGAATCATAGGCCTGCCATGCTCTGCAGGCCATTAATAGTTTAGAGTCAGCCAGGACAGCTGACCCAAATTGCCTACAGGTGTATCCCATCCCATAAACTTCACACTCATTATAATGGGGGAAGTTTGCTGAGGATGAGGTGCTCTCCTGCTTAGGCTCTGTGGTTTGGGCTCTTCCTGACTTTGCTCCTCAGAACTGCCTTCCTGTGTATTGTGCCCATGATGTGTTTCCTGGGGTGAGTATAACTTTGTTTATTTTATACTGGCATTGGTGTTAGTTTGGCTGTTTCATTAAATTAATTTTCATTTTAACCTGTGAGTGTTCTTGCTTTTTCCTGATCACCTTTCTTGGCTGGAGAGGGGTCATCAGGTAATAGAGCAACTGCTGTAGTTTAGGCCTGGATATGGGCTAAATGTAGACATTCCTGCTGACAGACCTCCCCCAAAAGTCTGACCACATAACTAATCTTGATTAGATGTTAATAAGCTTTAAAGAGAAAGAAGCTGATAAATGAAGTTTAATCTCTTCTTATGTCTTAAGAAGGACAATCAGGGCTACATCTCAGACACTTTAAAAAACCATGTAATAGTGTAATGTGGAAGAAAAAGTCATTTTGGAGACAAAATTAACAGGTATGCAAATAAATGTATGCACAAATACAAATATTTTGTAGGAACAAAGAAAGTGTCCAAACTTAATTGCATTTGATATTGCAGAACAGCAGAAATGCGCTACCAGAATTTCTTAAAAAAAGAACATACCCAAGGCAAAACTGTGGTTCTGCTTTTTAAGGTTACTAGAATATCTCCGAAGAATCATCTAGTTTTAGGATTTTCATTAAAGAGCGTGCATTTTGAAAAGTTCCTAAGTTAATTGTCCCATTCTTCTTGAAATCGATAGTAATTAGTGCCGGCTCTGTAAGAAAGACTTAATCTTATTTAGGCAATTTTTCATGGCAATTTTTCATTCTCAGGTGCCTGCTTGACTATCAGAATCTAAAGCTGTAAGCTAAGTGGATAAGTTTCTCATGAAATGCATGGCAGCTTGCCCAAAAAAGACTATGTATCTCCAGATATACAGCTGTGATTCCTGCTCAGCTCTGCCTAGGCCAAAAGCATTTAAGCTTGAACATTAGTATTTGCCAAGCACCTGAAGTTCTGTTTCTTAGTACACAGAAGAGCTCCATTCCTGATGCTTCACTGCTCCCCATTTAATAGACATAAAACCCAAGAAGGATCCATCTTCTAGGCACTTTATATCTTCAGCTGGTCAGTCTGTTTGGCATACTTCAACACTTTGTATCATATGTATATGAAATAAGGATTCATAAAAAAAACCCCTCTTTCTCCTCCTCCAGATAACAATGTTTTTGCTGGTACATGAGTCAAAGTGCTTATCTAATAGTTTGGCATTCCTTATTCAATACATTTTTCCACAAAGATTAACCACTGGCTGCTCTGTAATAGTGCTCAAACCCCAAGTTATTTAAAGAGAAATGGGATTAAAATATCTTAACCTTTTGAAGCTAGTTCACAAGCCAAAAAATAAATAAATTCTCCATGGTGGGAGAGGGGGATTGCAACTATTATAATTTAGTTAGTTTCTGTGATTCAAAGTTGCCCCCTCAACCGGTTTGGAGAATAGTCTTGCATCTGATTCTCAGAAAGTCTGTGTTTCTGCCTTGTCCTTTGGGCAGTAAACCACTTCAGCTACCACTTCACTCTGAATATCAAATTGGGCAATACAGAAGTTCAACTGCTTCAGTAAAAATGGATAAAATTACTTGGGACGTTCAGAAAACCAGTGAATTTGGGAATTCTGTAGGTGGTACACTTTTTTTTTTCTTCAGTGGTGAAATTAGTCACAAACCCACACCACCAATCACTCTTCCTTCACTTATGATAATGTAATAGTTTTTTTGGACAGGCAATATGAACTGAATTACTAAAATAAACTGGAATTGAAAACTGAGGAAGTTTTGTAATAAAGCATCCAGCAGGCTTTTCACCAGCTTTTAAGGACTTTTAATCATGGAGGAAAGGTCTATAACTGTAGATTGCATCTACACTTATGCAAATCACGTTGCTTGGAAATATATAGTTAGTGCCAGCTACAGTAGCTCCAAAACTAGAAGCAGTGTAGCTCCATGAGTGTGATGTTGCACCCTACACACTTAGGTGGAGAGAAAATAGGATGATACATTCTGTCAAGCTCCCTTTCTGATAACCTGGAGCAAAGTTGCACATCTTCAAGTCCCTAGCATAGCATCTGAACCTGGCTATGTGTGACACTGTTTGCATGAAGCCAACCAAGACACCTTTGATACAGCATGGCACAATGTGGCTTAGATATATCCTGCTGTAAATTGGCAGAAAACAGAGTGGCCAGTTACTGGGGATGTCACTGCTGGTGTTCTGGATCATGGTGTTCAATATGTCTTTTTCACTGTCAAGGAACACAGTAACCCAACTGACTAAAAATGCAATAGGTTTCAATATAGGGATGAGATATAAGGAAAAGACATATGGAGACATAAGGAAAAACTTATTTTACTGTATGGGTGATGGAATACTTGAACAGGCTTCCCAGAGAGATTGTGGAGTCGTCTTCTCTGGAGACTTTCAAAACCCACCTGGATGTCTTCCTGTGCAACCAGATCTAGGCATACCTGCTTTAGCAGGCAGGTTGGACTAGATGATCTCCAGACGTCTCTTCCAACACCTACTATTTTGTGATGTATCTATACATAGGGTTGACAGCCACAAGCCAAGATCCTCACCTGTTATAAATAGATATCAGTGGAGCAGCATTAACACAGAGCTGCCTTGATTTACACTTGCAGTGTGTTTGGTTTTGATTTCTTTTTCTTTGAGGGGAGTGTCTTTCTATTAGTTTTCCCACAATCTATGCTTTTAATTTCTTTATTCTGCCTATCTTCACAATCTTATCATTATTCACCTATGTTTGGGTGTTACATGTTGCAGATTGTGAAATAACTTGAAATATAAACCTTGAAAAGCAATGATCCCATTTTGCAAGACTTTGTTTAGGTCTCAGCTAAAATCAGCAAGAGCAGAATATGTTAGATTAGAAAAGACTTAATGAGACAGTTAATAATATACAGCTATATGAAAGATTGGTGGGGGAAGTGAAGATATGAACTGAGAATGAAGTCACTTTCATTGCTGTATTCAAATATAAACGATGCATAAGCTAAAATGATGAACACAGACATGAAAGGGGAGGAAAAAGGGAAGGGAATCAGGTTTGTTGAGACAGATGTCTGAAAACTTTGCATACAACATTTATTATTCATATTCTGAACATGTAAAATCATTGTATTACATCAATTCCTCTTTACATTAAATAGGAAAATGCTGAGAGATGGGAAGGAAGGACAAGCCCCTTACAAAACACTCATCAGTTACAGATTCAGCACTGCTTTATGTGGTGTTGCTGCTCAAAAGAAAAGAAATATTTCAAACTCTTTCTGCAGTTTCCTAAATGCTTTTTAACAATATTATCACCATCAGACAAATAATGTCTTTTCTTGCCAAGTGGAAGATGCAACTTTATAACTGTATTAAAAATCTACTGTGAAACAATGATCCACAGTAGTGTCTAAAAGCATTTGTTAGGATGTTCTTTCATTCTGTGGTAGTACATGCTCAGGGCACAGTTCTTGACAGGGACAAATGGAAGATTGCATTTTGATGGCCAAAGATACCTACAAAAACAAGAGAGAAAATTTTGCAATGTCTTATTCATCAATATATCACAGTGCTTTGTAGTGTGAGAGATCAGCATTTAAAAGAGTAAGATGCAGACAAGAGTGCATACTTGTACAACCAACCCTCAGCAGAAATATAGTAGTGAATTTGAAAACTTAAAACTAAGAAAAGGATTAAGAAAATAATTCTTCTATGTTCTGCCTCAGAGAAAGCAGCAGGTGAAAAAATGAGATCTGTCATTTTATACCTGACTGGAAATTAACCAGCTGTTAGTCCCTACACTCATACTTACAGGTTAATCAGATTTACAAGAAGTCATGGAGTTCTTGCTTTTTACTGAACTTCTGTAATCAATGTTGCTACAAAGCACAGACTTGGAATCTTTGATTGCTTCTCCTATTTTAATATACTTGCACTTAATTTTTAAAGAACTGTGAAATAAAAAACACGGCTTATGCCTTTCCATCATGATGCACTTTATTTACTGTAAGGGATTTACACTAATGTTCACTATTTGAACAAAGAAATATACAAACATATATCCACACATCACTTAAATGTACATATACATGGAGATATATTTATATAGTAAAGGACATGCATAAAGCATTTCTGGCAATCAAATGTCAACTAGAAGAGGAGGAGATACTACTAAATGTAACAAATCAGGTCACTCACTGAACTTTTCATACTGAGGAATAGCATGGTTTGATAACAGCAGAGGTATGGTAGAACAGTACTGGAAAAGAAAGAGTATAGACTGAGGTGGATATTTCAAAGAGGGAATAAGATTATGAGCATTCATCTAAGTTTTGAAGGACCTGACCTATGCTGATTCCCACAAGTCTCAGAATTGGAAAAAGTACCCACCATTCAGGAAGCCTGTGGCTTTTTAAGCATCTCAGATGCTGAATAATATGAAATGGAATTAAGGCATGGTTCTCACAGTTCTGTGAGGTTTTTTTGTTTTCTGATCTCCCCAGCCATTTTTGGACATGGGGAAACACATTCTCATTCAGGCACATTGCAGAGAGATGTCTCTGTAGCACTGTTCTGCACGCTGACTCCTTGTTTACTCACTGCAATTTGAGGTAGATCACTGTGGCAAATGTGGGAGATCTTAAACACTCAAAAGAGTGTAGATAAAAAGAATAGAAGATAGACTCAGACAATACACAGAATTTACAAAAAATTCCATTAATTTAATTTAAAAAAAAATCCCTGATGTAAAGCCATATTGTACCACAGAGTTTAGACATCTGACCTTAATGAAAAAATAAAGGTCATCTAAAATAATCTGAAACTAGAAATAAAAACTCAAGCAAATAAGCAAACAAGAAATCCCTCCTCTAATCTTCTGTAAATGAGATCAAACCAAGAGACTCTAATCTGTTGATTTTATACACTTGAGCTACAAAGCAAGGGCCACATTATCAGTATGTCACTTCTCTTGGAAATTAGTATTATTCTCCCATTCAGCACAATTATATCTTTGTCTTTAAGACACCACTGGAAGAGAATAGGAGTTATTTGCCTTTTTTCCCCTCTTCAGTAGCAGCCAAGAATTTACCCTCTGTTTTCCATTTATATAACATCATACTGTGCTTAAATAACCTACAGGGTGAAATTCAACCTGATGTAGCTTTAGTTCCTTCAGGAAAATACAGCTATATTTTCCTATACCAAGTTGCTCTTCAGAGGTGTGATATAACAACTGAAATACAGCATTTTAAGGATCAGAGGAAATGTCACCCATGGGGTACGGTGACGCTGAAAAATACAGAAGCCACAGCTCCTCACAGAGGAACAAAGTTTAGAGATACAACAAACTCAGCAATGCTGGGTCACAGTAAACTGAGAAAAGTCAAGCAAACATGAACAGGTCATGCTTCGCTTACAGCCCTACAAACTACATCTGGTAAACATCCTTCAAACATCAATGACTTTAATCTACTTTTCTAAATACTCAGCCCATGTATTTTCAGAGGCATAAAAGCAAAGGCCATGCTTTTGCTCTTAAGCTATTTTTTTTTCTTTTCTATCTGTATAGTTTCTATATAGTTTGGAAGCTCAGTTTCAAAATTAATATTCAATTAAGAAGGAGGACCACAATTAAGGAGGAAGTCCTCAAATATAGACATATAATAGGGCACTCCTAGAAAGTAAAGATGGAAATAAAATTTTTAAATTAAAAATAACAGAATGTAACTTTAGGGACATCTAATCTTAAAAAAACTGCAAAGGTGGCAAATAATTGCTATAAATGGTTGGGGTGTTTTTACAGCAAAAGATGTATCCAATGAATGTATCATGGTTTTGCTTCTATGTTATCCAATAATCAATCCTAACTGCTGCAATTGTATCTCTTATAAGTAGGTACAGTGTATAGATCTATAGCCTGAAAACCACTGACATAAGCAATATGCTGTTTGCACATCTGCTTGGTCAGCCTTCTCATGTTATTCACAGTAGTCACTTAGGTCATATGGTGCATTTTGTTGTCTTTCTAGACAACTTTTTTTTTTAAACAAGAGGATAACAAAAAGATAGGCAATAATTAAGAGCAAATGTTCTTGTGTCTATTGTTTTGAATGTGAAAACCGGATATGATTTAACTAATTTACATTTTGAAGACTTACTAAGTTAAATAGATTTCAATTATACCTTTATACCTAAGGAGAAAGAATGTATTGTCTAGTCTTTGGAAAATATTTATTCCTACATAGGATTAACCTATGGATAGAAAGCCTACACACATTACTATTTGTACAAGAGAAGCATGACTAACATTCATTTTTCACTTCAGAAATTCTATACTTGGTACAATCATGTTCTTGAGATACTGAAGTCTGTGCTGGTCAATGACACTCTTCACTCTTAAAGATCTTCCTTCTAATTAAACTTTATACTAACAACTGAATGCAGACAGGTTTTCCTGCTTTCAGTTATACAAAGTCAGTAATTCAATGGTTATATGCACATTAATTTACCTAGAACTTAATTGAATTTGCCTACCCAGTTTCAATTGATACTCACATTTGCAGAGCTATGCTGAAACTCCATTCACATTCCATATATTCTTGCCTGGTGAAAAAATAGTTGCACATGCATGTGATTGCCTCTTTGGATCCCTTTCAAAGCCTTCTTTAGGAATCTGAATACGCCCTTCTGTGGGAAAAGCTACAGAAACAAAAAAGGAATGAAAAACTCTTTAAGACCGTCCTTCCTCCCAGAAGTTTCTCAGAACTTGATTGAGGGCTTCAGATACAAGAGATCCAAAAAGAGCAGAAAGGATCAAAGCCCTCAGCATCAAAACATTTTGGTTTCACCTTTCACTGCACCTCCTACTTACAGCCATTGGTGTAGAAACAGTAAAGCACAGAGAGGGAGGAGACGCAGCTCTGAGAAAGATAATTAAATGGGAATTCTACCATGGAGGGAGCATGGCAGAAAGGTTATCTAAGTTATACTATTTTCCTGCTTTGATCCCTGCTGGGAAAATACGCACTTTTCACTTTCTCAATGTCTGCCATCCCAAAGAAATTGCAGAGCATCCAGAGCTACAAAAAAAAAAAAGTGTAATCTATGCATACATGCACACAGACACACTCAAACATACTGAGAGCATAAATCAGCAGACACTTGTAATGATTCATTTACTGTGAAATCATACTCTGCCCAATCAGTGAGTTACTGCTGGGTAACTGAAGTTAAATTTCACTCATCGTGGACAATTCGTATCTATTGTGTTTGGCAGGGTTTTGTACAAGAATAATTGAAAACAATGATTTTATATTATGCATGAATAATATTGTAAACAACACAGACTGTAATGTGTAAGATATCTTTAAAATTTTGGGCACAGTGAAAGAAGTTGAAGCATTTGGTGGTTACATGAAAATTTTCATTAGAAAAGTAGATTTATTTTATGCTTCCTTTTATACCTAGATCAAAGAAGCTTGTGATGTGCCTCATGATTCTAAATAATATTATGTCTATCCCCAAGGTCTTCACACATCCCAAGGGAACGAGCAATATACATCAATTGCTGTATAGGTGTAAAGTATAAAAAATGAAACTTGGTGTACTAGCTAATAAAAATTATAGCTCCTCTTGTTTTACTGATTAGTATGAAAGCATCTATATTGACTGAAAAATGATGCTCAGGGAAGTGCATACATGTTCTCCCCGCTTATGAGCAGAACTACTGAAAAGCCCCTGGTAGATGGGTGCTTCTCAGACCCGACATAGCATAAATAACTATGACGAGGTCAGATGTAGCATGCTTTAACCTCTTTCCTGAATCTTGAACTGTAAGTGTCTGTATTTTTTGCATTTGAAAGGAATGAAGAAAAAAGAAAACTGTTCATACATTGTTATTAATCATTTACAGTAGAGTAACTCCCACATTTGTATGAGAGAAATCCATCCAATGTGCAATTAATTAGATGTGAGGATAGAAGCTGCTTGTTACTTTTGATGTATTATTTTTATAATATATTTTTAAATGTTCTCTTCTTTTACGCCAGCATGAAAATTAAATAAACAATTGGATATTTATGTAAGCTCTATTTTGTTTTGTTTGGGTATTTTTTTGCCAGAGAACTTAAAAAATCACAGCTTTATTGCTGTCACAACTTTTTAATGTCAAGGGCACATTAGTCCAATGCTTGGAATATGATTTCAGAAAATCCCTTCATAGCAATTGTTGCTTTGTGTGCATAGGGGTGTCTTTGGAATGGCAGACAGTCCTGAGACTATCTGATTGAAGAACAAGCTTTTTCTACCTTAGTTAATAAAAGAATATAAGAATGGTCATAATGGGTCTATCTATGCTCTCCATTCTTTGCTTTTTTTGAATGATGTCATCCTTTAAGTCTTCAGCCCACAAATCATAAATCATCAGTACATTATTACACTGCAATAGCACATTACCTTTCCAAATGATGGTCATATGTTTTTCCAAGCCTTGAGAGTAAAATACTTGATTTGAAGCCATTCACTAGGTTCACTTTACATAGTAGCTTTAAAAGTAGAAGCAGTCACCACAGTTTCTGTTGTTCAGGGTATGGTGTAGTACTATCAGCAAGAGCTAAAGTAAGTATAGCAACTTGCAGTTGGCTCTGATGTTGTCTCGTAAAATGCAAATTATTGACCTATTTTTGATGCCTCAATATTTCACAACTAATAATTTAAAATATGGCTCTTAGGTGCATGAATGTCAATAGTACTCAGTGAGATTTTGGCATCAAAGTAATTTAAAACTGGGACTTGGGCATGTTAATAAGAGCTTTCCTTTGTGATTCTCTTCCTCAAGTATGAAATTAATGTACTAAAACCTTCTAACTACAAAGGGTTATTATAAAAAGGAGCACATTGAAGTTATGAAGTAAACAATAGTTTTGTGATCATGTAATATGGTAGTTACATAAACTCTTAGCACTGAATTTTGAGATAGATCAATGATATATGGCAGTTCCATGCTAAAATGACTTATACTAGAGAGATAACTTTGCTACACTTTTTACTGTTCTTCTGCAAAGAAAATTAAGCTAAAATGCTACTGAATGACATTTATGTAATCAGACAATGAATTTAAAATTTCAGTTCTTAAATCTTGCTATTTACAGTCAGACAAAGGAAATATCCAAAATGTGAGCTTCCCTTGTCCAGGTAACTTTTTTCTATCATCCATGTTTCCTAAAAACATTCAGGAAATCTTGTAACATGCTCAGAGTCAATTTATCAGGATGTTGAGAGCACCAAAGATGTGCATCTCACAGCCATGGATCTAGAAAGAGCAAGGCTATGAAATAGGTTTCCATATTGCCATCTGGAATTACACAATGCTCACAACACATTGAAAATTATTTCAAAAGGACAGCCATCCCTTGACGTTCTTCAAATAAGTAGCTTAAGGACTCTTGTGGCTTAGGCTGTCAGCAACTGAGCACCATGCAAGCACTCACTCCTCCCACTAATGCACAACCCTAGTGGGATGGGAAGGAAAATTGGGAGAAAAAGGCTGAACCCCGTGGGTTGAGATAAGGACAGTTGAATAGAACAATACAAAGAGAAGAAACAAAAGTAATAATAATACTGATGAAATAACATAGAGTGATACAAAATGCAACACTCACTGAATGACTGCACCGTGTGCAAAAGCCATCCACTCCCCCTGGCGAGCCATCCCTTTATATAGAAGGCATGATGTCAATATGGCATCAAATCTCCCATTGGCTGGTTCAGTTGGCTATCCTGGCTGTGGCATCTCCCAGCTTCTTGTGAAAATTAACCCTATCCTAGCTGAACCCAGGACAAGGACACATATTGATCAATTATTAAAATATCTAGTAAGCATCTTGATTTATTTGGACTCAATGGCCCACAATGTCAGCCTCTCCCTTTTTCAAAGTAACTAGTTAAAATCCTTCTGAAGCAACCTGGAAAGTCTCCTTTGTTTACAGTAATCCTAACAGTTACTTTTCTGGCAGTGATAATTAGTCCTCTCTAACTGACCAGCATATTCTCACTGCTTCTGAATACTTCTTGTCACCAGTTTGTATGCATCTATTTTGCTTATACATTATGAAAACTTTGGAGCAGGAATTTAGTATTATGTACACAGAATCCAAGAACAATTGTACAGGAAAGCATTAGCAGATAACCTAGGCTCTATTTATAGCAATACTTGATAATAGCAACAATAATACACTTTAAAGATTTATGTGTCTTTGTTGAGAAGAAATCATGAAATGCTATCAAACAGATGAGACAACAGTAACTTATGCTGTGAACTCTATCAAGAAACCAAGTGCATTTAAATAAAAGGTGAAGAAAGCAAATTCTTTATTTTGTTTTGTTTCTGTGGAAAAAAAACCCAAACCCACCATAAATCAAAGATAGCGGTGTGGGCAAGGTATGTAATAAAAAATGCATTCCTGACAGTTTCATTGTAAGGGGGAGAATACTTGTGTTAGTCTTTTTACTATTGTGCCTGTTTCAGAATATATATTAACTAGTGAAAGGGTTATCATGGTATGAAAAAGCTAAACAAAATGTTTGTTTAATAGTAGAATGGAACATACACATAAGCAAACTATGGAGGTCTCACTTAAACCAGCATATATTACACAGACCAGCTTGAAGACATATTTCAAGATCTTAACCAAATGGAAAAAGCATTTAAAAAAAAAAGTTTAGTCATTGGCTCTGTTCCTTTTTTAGTAACTGCTTAATTCACAACTGGAAATCTAAAAGGTGTCTTCTTAACAGATTAATAATGAGAGTTTTTCTTGGGGTTGTGTGTGGCATTTTTTTCTGCATTTAATAAAAAATCTGTATGGATTTTTCTACAGTTTAACATTACGGTAAACATTTTTTTTGATCTTGATGTTTGCTTAGGGTTCAATTCTGCAACAGTTGCATACACTGGATTTTGCTTATGGAAGCAGTTTTTTTTTTTAGCAGCAGTTACGGAATTTCACCTTACTTTTAACCAGGTATCTTTTAAAAAGTGTAATTATTGCCTGTAGTAATCTGAAAATAGTCTGAGAAACTCAAGTCCTTGATGCACAGAGCAAACGTGGAGATATGTCAGTACAGGCATCTCTATATTGCTATTACTCGCTCATTTACATTTTCAGTGAAAATGTTAGTCTTATGATATAGTTTGTAAAGTATCCTTTTTTATCTTTGAAACTGTAAGTGTGTATAACGTATTTTTCTGCATCCTAAACACACAGACACAGTACTAGATCAATTCTCAACAACTTTCTTATACCCAACGTTGAGCTATCATAAGGTAACTACATTCAGTCTCCACTGAAATGGGTCAGCTTCAAGACAGTGACCTGGCAGGGAAAAATCCATTCTCACTCCCCTGAGCATCCATCATATCAGATAGCCTTTTTGCTCTGTAGTTATTTATTTCCACTAAACTCTAAAGTACCCTATGATGCTTGGTAAGATACAGGCAATTTAACTTTTATATTTGATATTTCATCAAAATGCAGAAAACTCTTTCATGGTCAGAGCTTTTATTCTTCTGTGCACTGATCTCTGCAATTAGAACACAACTGAAGAAAATACAAAAGAAGAAATACAGTCCACTGTGTGTGAAGATATTCAGGAAAAGTATTTTAATCAGAACTGAAGGCAGCAGTCAGTGTTGCCAAATATTTAAAAAAGGACAAAATCTTCATATCACATTTTACCAATAGAGTTAACATAATAACAATCAAGTAGGGTTCTGTTATAGCCACTGCAATTTAATTATGTAAAATCTTTTTCCAATGAGCGTACCTGATAGAAAACATCCATTCTCATGAGAAAGAAGGCCAGAACTAAAGCAAATAATTTTAATAGGTTCTTTTATTTATGCAATTAGGTAGTTGCACAGTCCTTGTCTCAATACAGACTAAGCACTTAGTTTAACAATATATTTGACTGTTTAAATCAAGTCAGACAAGAAGACTTGTATACAGCAATACCCAGTTTAACTTAATATAGTTTCTGCCTGCTGCCCCAGTAATGAAATAAGGAGATAGCCAAAATATTTCAAGTAGTTGACTAAAACACTTATCTCCTGACAGTTCAAACATAGCTACCGAACATATAACTTATTCCATTTCTTTTTCCATTGCAAGTCTTTTTCAGTCTGCATTTTCACATTTTGCATTTTCGCAAAGGGTTATGAGAGAGTTATGGTAGTGACTTCATGAGATACAGTCGCTCAATTGCTTTTGATTCCCCGACATACTTCAATCCTGACAGGAAAGTACAGGTGATAAATTCTTGTATTTATTTTATCTGGTTTTCTTTGGGTCATAAATTAAAAACGCTAGTGTAAAAATGTTTCTAGTTCAACAAATCCTTTCCTTAGAATTGTTTCATTTGAATAGAGTCCTGATAATATTCAATATAAAAAAGGGAGTGATGGGCTTTACAGCAGACACACACACTTAAAAAATAATCTGGATTCACTGCATTTGTGGGGAGAAAGTTTCAAAACTAAGATCTCCTGAAACAGAAAGGTCTCTTATATTGAGGAAATGCTATATAAGATATTCTGCTGATCTTGCGTAGATTTTCAGCAAAAGTTCAAACGAAGGTTCAACAGAGTGCCCCATTCCTGAACACTTATGGTGGTAACAGCAATAGGAGAGAAAACTGAGCAGAGAGAAAAGTCAATAACTTGAAAACAGAGAAGGATTTATCATCAAAGCCAGCCTTCCGTTGTGTACTCAGATCATGATTCCTATCACAGTCATGGGATTGTAAGTACACAGAAAAGTTGTGAGACAGACAGCATTAGCAGAAATATCCTTAAAACCTGTTAAAAAGGGAAAGAGGGGAAGGGAAAAGAGAAAATACAAATAAAATGCCAACCAAGGAAAAGCAGAATTGGGTATGAATTTTTTTCCAAATTATTTTATTTGATACAATGCCTTGGAAGTGCCACATGTCAAACTTAAAGCAATCTTTTTCCTTATTGTTATTTTTTACTAAACTGTTCTTAATTAATTGAAATACATTTTCCTGTGGGTATTAATTAATCAGTTTGTGCTGGATAAAATACATGTTGAAATACTCTTTATTCCAGGTTTGGGGCAGCACTATGATGTATTCAGAATATTGCAATGGCCCTGGTAGGGTCTTTATCTCAACAGCCTTGAAAAATTTATCTAAAGTTCCATCCATAGATCTGAAAAATTCCATCTCTGAAAGATATATGTAGATGAATGAATCAGCACAAGAATTTATTACTGGCTACATCTGCTTTAAAGGTACAAATAGAATTAGCTACATTGGCTAGTAGAAAAATCTTCATGAAACTTGCAAAAACTGTCTGGTCCAATAGTAAATTTGAACATCTTAACTGAATGTCACCTGTAGCTTGCATAGTGCCTTTTCTGAAAGTGAAAATATTTCCTTCTTTCTCCCTCATGCATCATCTGATGAACTCTACCCAGTTTACCTCACCAACCTTCTTTCTTCTTCCTGCTCCCTGTGTAAGACCTTGGCAAATATATCTTCCTACATAGTTCGAACTAAAGCAAGGGTAAGCTTTTCTGAACTTAAAGGAACTGGTTAGGAGTTGAGCCTAGGTGGCATACAAGATTTACTATACAGCTTCAGCTTCTGAGACACTAGTTTTATACATATTGTCAATATAAAATAATAATACAGTAGAATTTTATTTTAAGGGCAATTCATGCCTGAAGGCATGCTCTGTAACTTACTGTAGGTAAGCAATGATGTTGCAATTACAAACAGAAAAGGACACAATATATTTCTTGTGACTGACACATTTATATATGCTTATGATGTGAAAATGGGATATACTGATATTGATTCTTACTTAGATCTTATTTTGATATTTGCTTTTATTTTACAGACATTGACCTTTATGTGATCCCTTTTATATGAGGGAATTTTTCCACACATTAAGAGTGATACAATATTGGTCTGAATGAACACTTTCACAGTGTTCATTATTTGGCTAATTTACATAGTAATAACCCTATCTGGTGTGCCAGAACAGTATTAAAGATGTTATAGAGTACTAGAGAAAGTACAGAGACTACAGCTTAAATATGGCATAGCTTTGTTATGGAGGATGGCATGTTATTTTGATCTTGCATGTTCTGTAAGGCTCTTAATGATTTAGTTATTTACAATACAGATCGGGGGGGGGGACGACCAAAAATGTGGAAAAACATGTTCTCTATGAAGGAGAAACAGAAATTTTGTAAGTGGTGACAGAGAAAACACAGGTTGTGAAATCCTGTTCAGTAAGACAGAACACTTGTTCTGAGAACAAATAGGTAAGTTTTATGCTGAAATTTTATTTAGGTGACACAATTCCTTTGCATATGCTACAAAAGAATAGCCACAGTTCTAAGAGAAGGATTGCAACAGAAATCCAGATCAGAGTGGATAGACCATGACCTTTCTCTTCCACCAAGCTTCCAAAAAGCATAGTAAGTTACTTTTAAATACATGAAAAGTAGATTTTATTAACTTTTAAAGTAGAAGACTAGCTTATTAAATCAGGAAAAAAAAATCACAGTGACTGCATAAGACAGAAAAAAAAATTACAAGAGTTCATAAATGATTCTTTCCCTGCCCACTGTGTCCTTGAAGGAGACATTCGTTTTTCACATGCTGGATTCATTTCAGCTAGATGAGTAATATTTTGAGAAACAAAGAACTGCCCCTTAGTACTCAAGAACCCAGTTTTCTTTCCCCCATCCCTGGTAGATAGCTGTGTATTAGATATGTTATTATCTCTTACAGCAAACTTATTAAAGCAGAGACTCTCATTTCCTTGCTATGACACTGTGCTTGAACTAGACAGCTAAAAGGAACGGGGACTTCTTGTCATGCTGTGCACCTTCTGTTTGTTACTCAAATATTCAGGCATTTGCAAGATCCAATAGACATTCATTGAACTCAGATTATTTTCATTGATTTTAGTTGGATTTTGATTAATAATATAGAGAAGAAACCATGTAAGCAAATGAAGAAAGGTTTTTTTCACGTATGTGCTCTTTCTGAATCGGGAAGCTATTTACAATAAATATCATGTGGGATGGGAATGTCTAGTTATGAGAGTCCTCTCTTCCATTGGATGGAATAATATTTCCACATATATTGAACTCCAGAAGCTGGATACATGTACATAAAGCTTAATCAGAAATTAATCCTAATATTAGTAAAAGGGGATAAAACCATCAGTAAAGACCAGGAATCTTTATCTTAATGAAATCTAAGGGCTCTGAGACCACAGTAAAAGAGAATGTAATGCTTTACGCAGACATAAGACTAAATCTTTATGAGCTCTACAGCATACAGACAAGCACTGAGTTCTCAATTCTTTATTTTTAAAAAGCCTAAATTTAGATGTAAGTTTAGATTAATTGCAGCAGAAAGACTAAATATAGTATTCCATACTATGGAATAAAACACTGAGCCTTAGTGATGATGGAAAACAGCTTCCTTTCTAACTATCAGCTTTTCAAAATTGTGAAGTCATCTAGGTTTCTAACTATTTCCATTTTCAAGTACTATTCCAAATCATGACCTAAGATTAATTAAAGCTGAAGAAATAACCAACACTGCTTAAAAAAACATGAAGCTTATGACAATGTAGCTGTCAGCTCAATTAAAATAGTTTTGAGCCCTACAGTATACTGAAGTCAATTGGGTTCTAGGTTCATATGCTATACACATTTTAATACTATTAAGTCTAAACCTAGTATTTATAAAAGGATTGATGACCACAATAAAAGGGTCATAATGACTTAGTTCCAGTAGAGACCTATGCCTTTCCTTCTTCTTTATGACCTGAAAAATTCTGAGGACATTCAGAGAATTAAATTCCAAGATTAGTCATCCTAGACTAAATTAAAACTAGCCTACCAATCCATGAACACTAGGCAAATCCATGGCTTACTCAGAAACCAACTGTTGTTGGTTTCTGAAACCATCCTGTTGTTTATGAGTACCACAGTCACTGGGGCTCTCTACTTTTCTCTACAGTTTTTAAAACACTAATTCTGGCTTTAGAACAAGCTTTGTAACAAAAAAAACCAGTACCTTACTACAAAACACAACACAGTACTTTAACATCAGCCCTTCTTTTAATTCATTCAGCCCTATATAATAGTAATGTCACCTGAGCTCTGAAAACTTTGATTTTTGTGAACTCACACCAGCTCCAGGATTAATGGAACCTGGACAACTAATTCTAACTACTCAAAACCATGGAAGTTTAGTTTGCAGTTTATTACTGTCTTTTAGTTCTATGATATATTAACACCATCTGGACTCCAATTTCTTAGTTTTGGAAGCCCTGAGCTTCAAATTGCTGAATTTACAGCTGAAGAACCAGCTCAAGAAAATAAGAAGTTTAAGACACAGTGGATAGCAGACTTTGTTCACCTCTTTTTGTCCTATAAAGTGTGAAGATCATGCTGTCTCTGAAGTAGTGAGTCCTATTCCTACTTCTAGTGTTAAATCTGTTCTTCACAAAACCAAAATACCAACGTTCACAACTTAAAAAAAAGTTGATTCACCACTATAGTGTAGCTCTTTCCTAATCGTTTCGAACACTTTAATTATTTAAATCTAAATTGAAGAATCCCTCATGTTATAGGCATGAGATTGTTAACTGATGCCTTTCTGACTTGAGCTCAGTGGACTTGAACTTGATAGCATAGTCCAAGCACCATACAGTAGGAATATAACACCTAATGGAGAAGCAGACTTATCCTACTTTTCTGAGACAGATAAGACAAAAATTTCCACACCATCATCATTCCTCTCTAGGGAATATTGAAGGCAAGTGGCATTTTTCGCTTTTGTTTGGGATGCACTAGCACAAACCATTACCCTCATTTCAATCCAAACATTTAATCAAATACCAGTACTATCTTTAATGGTGCAGCTGGTTCTGTTCCAGTTTGCCAGTATGGCATTGAGTAGGATAAATGTTTTTTATTATTTATTATGCAAACTTTAAGTAATATATTTGACTAGCCCTCATCCTGAGATAGCTTAGTGAAGAAGAGTGTGATGTGGATAAGTGTCTCATTTCTGAAATGAAGTTAAAATACTTCTCAAAAGTTGATATACACAGAGTTAATCTGAAATATCAAAATGCTGTAAATAAAGGCTGCCTTGCTCACTCCTGTTTAAAGAATGTATTTCACATTGTTGCTGCTTGAAAAAAACCACAACACTCTTTTCCAGATCAGCAGTCTCTGACAGTTTAAAGGCTCAGAAAAGAAGTGTTCAAATATTTGCATGTTGTCCCCCCATTAGCATCTGAAGAACTAGTTGTACCTAGAAACATGAAGTATTGTTTCATTTTTTCCTCTGCAGAATTGTCCCATGTTTTCTTTACTATTCTATATGTGTGTATTTAACATATATCCACAAATTGCTGTTGCTTGTAGATTTAATGATTGAGTCACCTCGGTAAACTCCTCTTTGGGTTCACAGGGCACACAATGGATTGTCAAGTAGCTGAGATTGTTTAGCATTTCATTATAGCGATGCTGATATATGACTATTATTTTGACATTGCTGCCTTGAAAAGTACTGTGAAAGGGTACCTAATCAAATAGTCGGTGGTATTTTACACCGTAAGAATTCTCTAGGGTAAAAGAAAGTCAATAAAAATAATTAAACCATGAAAAGGTAAATATTCTTGCTCAGATTCTGTCAGGTAAAGAGATACATGCAGCGGCAATTGTAAAGATTTCAGGCATTTTTCAAAAGTTTGGTTTAGGTAGAAAAACACCATCACTCTCTTGAATGTGTATCTCATACAAATTGCCCCCTTTTCTCCTCTAAAAAAGGGGGGGGGGGGAGGAAGCAGAGAGCTGTGGTTCCACCTAAGTTTGCAGAGAGTAGACACGTACAGACAGAAAGGCTGAATCATTTTTTATTCCCCAGGTCTGCATTTTCAACAGAAGAAACAAAATAGAGTGGTAAAGGAGTATACATTCTTGACTGTAAGCCAGGGAGAGGATGATCATCAAGTATTTGTGAGTTGTGTTGTTGTGTGTTGTTTTGTTTTGCTTTCCAAAGGCTACAACTAATTGAGATGCTGAGGAGTTCCTCCTGAAGTGCTGTTATAAGACAGTGAGGCCAGCTGAGGAAAAGGACAATGGTCAGAGCAGATCTTCTGCTAATCACCCTCCTTCTCTCTGTGTAAATACGACTCAGATAGGGTATAGGTTTTGTGCTAGGTTTTTCTACTGTACACAATTTTACTCTTGCTGTAAAACCAATGTCATATCAGTTCATATTTAACTGATAAAGAACTTGCTTGAAACTGTGCCTGACCCTGTTACTGGGAAGATGTATTTGCCCTCTGCCACAGAGGCTCAACGTTTATGGGCCTTTGATTGCCCTTGAGTCACAGGCTGCTATTGTGTTTAGAAGTGCTTTTTTTGAAGCTGCACTTGGTGTAGCAATTGCAACTGTTTTGCCCTCATAGTGACCAAGACATAATTATCTTCGCCTTTACCATCTCTGAGCTGGTGCAACCGAAAATGCTGATTTCGATCTTTAAAGCTTTATAGAACTACAACTTCAAATTAATTTCTGTTTTCCAGAATGGGAGCTGAGACATCAGTCCAAAGTACTTGAGATATCACTTCCCATGCGCATACCTGGGACTGGTAGCAGGAAAATTTCTCAGGAGGACGCTTGACTTCCATATTTACTTCCGATCCATTGACTCACCCAGTTGATCTATCAGCTCCTGTTTGTTAAATACATATAAAACAAGTTGAGATCTATGAGGCTAGGTTTTGAGGTAGATTAGTGAGAAGAGTGTTAGTGCCATAATATCTTACAGGGAGATGATGATGATTATGTGGGAATATAATTTCTGATTGTCTTATTATTTTACACCAAGAGTTCTCTAACACAGTTGCTTGCTTACAGTCTGTATCAGATTTTTATTTTAGTTCTGGGGAAATAATTTCAAAGTTGAAGGATCCATTTTTCTCTTAAAAGAAAACTATCTAATCCAGATAATTTTTTTTTTTTAATTTTATTTTTTTTTGACAGCTGAGCTAAAATTTGTTTCAGCTTAGATAGTTTCCTAAGAACAAGGATATTCTAACAGATGACAGGGAGCACCAAAGATAAGTTGCTACAATGGTTATAAGACTGGAAGTTTTTCAGAGCAGTGCATGGTGCCCTACACACTGAAGTGTGAATTCAAGTATTCTTTTTTGTATTGTTCATATAGGTTAGCAAAATGTAACAGAATATATTAATTTTCTTTAGGTTAACATATCAAAAGGATACCCTGGGAAGATTAATCTTTAATTGTGACAGTCAACAATGAATATAACAGCTTTATTGATACTTTTTTTTTTTGAGAGTAAAAATCAAAGGGCAGAGAAAACATGAAATAAAAACGGAATATTCAGTAACTATCAGAATAATTTGGTAAATATTGCTCATGATGTTAAAGACTTGGTTTAGGAAGTAAAATTTTATTTATCAAGACGACTTATGAATACTCTTGCCTGGACATCATGGCTCCAATACTTTATCTGAAGTGCTAAGCACCATTAACCCACAGTTGGAGAGTGACGGCACATCCCTTTATTCTTCATCTAAAGTACTTACTGTTGGCATAGCATGTGTATAGCAGGAAATCCAAATCAGAAGCCCCTGGAGTGTTTTACATTTTTTACCAGCTACTTTTGAGAGATGCTCCTGTCCCACTTGTAGGAGGTTAGTGCAATTAACTGCCTCTGCACTCCTCCAGGCTTTAAGAATTAAAGTTTAGACAAAAGTTTAAACAATCTGTTGCTCTGGCCTTTCATTACTTGACACAGCAATCAACCACAATATGGCCATGAATCTGAAAGATAGCAAATTTTATATTCCAAAATTATGTAATATATGCGACTATACTGAGTAGTAGTGTGTTTTACATTTGTCTCTAGCCCTTAGCTTTAATGCTTTTCAAGTGTTCCCCTTTTAGGTCTTCTCTGGAATGCTATTTTCAATGCAGGTTACTTTATGATTAGAACTTTGACGCAGGTTTTACAGAAGGAAAGATCATTTGGCCCAGTAGCACTTGGATAAGGACTTAGTATAATTCCATTTAGGATCTTCAGAAAGTAACTCTGAGATGCTGTGTCTGTTCTAGAAATCTACAAGGCCAGAGAATTTTGACATTAAACTTTCCAGACAGGTTCATTCAAAGTGATCATTCCCAGGCTGAATTGGCTTGTATACAGTATTTGGAAATGTACTTAAGTATTTATACCCTGCAGTTTGTATCTGCTCTTCCTAACACATAATGTACTGCATGCTCACTTGGCTGATAGATTTTACTGCGGTGTATCATAGGAAATAATGATTCAGTGTCTTCAGAAGTCAATTTGACTTTTGGAAGGAGGCCATGACTTTAAGGTCCTTTGGGATAAATGGTGTCATAAAAGAATATTTGACCTTCTGAGAATCTCAGAGTGCTTTACAAATTTGGTGTTACACTATTTCTCTCGGATAAATAACTTTTAAAGCAGTGTCTGTAGTTTTACCAACTGGAACTATGGAGGGCCTTGCTTTAAGCTGATATCCTGCCACTTAGCAATGCCATCTCTCCTGGATACTGTCAAGGAAGTGTAATTGTTTGGGAGTTACTTTGAATGAGGGGGAACCATGGTATAAACATGCCTTGCTTGGCTATGCTTGACTATTTTTGAGAAGGAGCTGATAATTTGCATTTTTTTCTGTGCCTTAAAAAATACAGCTCTTCTGAAGAAAACAAAAAAGGGAAATAAAAGTATAAACACAAAGAAGAAGAGGAGGAAGAAAAAGGAAAGGAAATAGAGAAAAAAGAAAAAAGAATGGAAAAGGAAAACAAAAGAAAAAAGAGGGCAGAAAAAAAAAAAAAAAGGATGAAAAAATAGTAGAGGAGAGGAGAGCTATTCTAGTCTTGACGTGTCTGGGGGAGAGTGGAAGATTCCCGTGCTCAGCCCACTTAATGTCACCCGGCAATTTCAGCGGCTGTGCCCCGCCGAGGAGGAGCTGCACGGCGCTGCCGCGAGGCGCCCGCAGCCCTTCGGCGGGGGCAGCTGCGTGCCGCCAAACCGAGACGAGCGGAGGAGCCAGCGGGGGCCCCTGAGCGGCCGTGGCCGCGGAGGGGAGCCTGGGGCGGCGGGGGCTGGACGGGCGCCTTGCCTCACCTGCGGGGGGGCGGCCGCGGCCCAGGTGCGCGGCCGCGGAGCCGTGCGGCTCGCTGCGGTGCGCGCTGCTGATGCTGCTGCCGCCGTCGCGCTCCTCTACAGCGGTGAGGAGCGGGAAGGGGTGGTGCTGCCGGCAGCAGGGTCCGAGGGGGAGTGACGGAGTGCGAACGAAGGTAGAAGGAGAGGGAGAGAGGAAGGGAGGAAAAGAGGGAGGGAGGCACAGCGGCGGGGGAAGGAGGGAGGGTCTTGGCCATCCGGCGCAGCTTCCGCCCCCTCTCCGT
>WUAM01000260.1:6035041-6086384 GCA_024336885.1 Actenoides hombroni
CCACTCCCCCAGGCTTAGCCAGCCCCCCGGCCCCCATCTGCCGCGAGAGACCGGGGCCGCGCGGAGCGGCAGCGCTGTAAACGGCGGGCGCACGCGCGCCTCGGTGGGGTTCTCCCCGCCTCCGAGAGGGCACGTGACACCGCCCCGCCTCCCGCCCGCCCCCGCGCGGGGCTGGTGAAGGAGCGCGACTTTGTTTAGAAAGAGTTCTGTGTGCGCGCGCTTCCGCGGGGAGGGGAGGCGCGCGGGAGCTGCACGCGACGCCGCGCGCCTGCGCCGCCTGCCCACCCGCAGATGCTCGGAGGGGGCGTGGTCGGGGGGCGGGGGAAGGAGGGAGGGAATTGGCGATCCGGCGCAGCTTCCTCACTCTCTCCGTTGCTGCAACTCAACTCTGCCCGTTCTTTGCCTGGACATGTTTTAGGAAAGTTGGATCTCTCCCCCCCTTTCGCCTTCTTTTCTTTTTTTTTTTTTTTTTTCTTTTTCCTTTTTTTTTTTTCTTCTCCCCCTCCCCGTCTATTTTCCATCCCACCCTCGTTCAAGTTTAAAGCAGCGGATGGGTCGGAGCCGACATGCCGCGCTGTGGCGATGGGGACGGGCGCCGTGCCTGCTGCGCGCCGGGGCCGCGCTGAGCGCCGGGGCCGCGGCAGAGTTCACAGTCTAGAGGTGTGTGGGCACCTGGGCATTGCTCGCTGCTTCTCAAAAGGACAAAACAAAAAGGGGGGGAGGAAGCGTGCGGGGATGAACTGAGCTGGAGCGGACTTTGGGAGAAGAGCGCCGAGTCCAGCTGGTCTGGTGAGTTCTTTGTTTAATGACTTTATTATCAGTAAGGTGCTTAGGGTGTATGATTCCCTTGAGAGTTTTGGTGCTCTAGTTTGTTACGTTATTGGAAGTACTCAGGTCCTCGCTTCAACCTGTAGTTTATAACTGTGTAGTGTATGTGTATTTCTGTACAGATCTATATATACACACCGACTTTACCCAAAGCTGTGCGTACATGGGGCTGAGGGCACCCCCAGCTATACTGCCACCTTCATGGAGAGAGCGGCACGCAGCTTTCCTGACTCAACCCCCTGCAGCCAGGTCCGGGCTCGGCGCCGCGGGCTACCGGCTCAGCTCAGCTCTGCCGAGCCGGGGCTGGCTGCCAGCTCCGTGCCCAGTCGCCCGTGCGCTGTGCCAGGGCGCCCCCTGCCTGCCAGCCATGGAACTGCGACCCCGCCGCCGCGGGGCTGCCGGTGCCTGGGCCTGGGGCTGCCGGGGCGGCCTCGGGATGGGCCGGGGACACTGCGGAGGCTCTCCCCGGCGGAGCCTGCCCGCCTGCGGGCTGGTGAACCCGAAAGACGGCGCTTTCTGAAGGGGTCGATTTGTTCTGATCTGCAGCCCCGAGCGAGGGAGGCTTTGGTTACAGAAGGGCTCCCTGTGCAGCTGGTTTTATTTATGTGGCTAATAAAAGACGTGGTGGGGCTAATGCCCGGTCAGTGCGCCGCCACCGGCTTCTCCCGCCCGTAGCTCAACTTCGCCGTGAGCCCCCTGGGTCAGGATTCCCCAGGCAAACGTTTGCGAGTTATTAAGCGTGATCACTTATTCATGAGCGGGGAATCCTCCGAGGACTATTTCAGAGTATTAATCTTTAACGTTGGGGTGGCTGACAGGCATCCCTTCAGCAGGACTGCTGCAGGGCACTTCCCCGCCGGGGGTAACCCGTACCGCTCCCTCAGCGCCGCGCTCTCCTGGCTATCCCCGACCTGGCACACGCTCCCTTCACCGCTGCTTATCCCGGCGCCGGGGTACGGCACTACTTCTTAAAACAGCGGCAGGGAATCGCGGTAGCCGTCAGGCGCTTTTAGCTTCTGTTGGGAGACCTCCCTCCGTACGGCCGTTAAGCGGCGGCTCGAACAGCCCAACCCACCCCGGGGCCCGAGGCTGGGAAGCGTTGAGACCAAACCGCCAGCGCGGCCCGGGGGCGGCAGCCCGGCGCCCGCGCCCCCGCCTGCTCGCCGCACGGGGGGAAGGGGGAAGCGGCCGCCGAGGCGCTGCGGTCGCTGCAGGGCGGTCCTCGCTGTCACACGCGCGAGTGGGGATCGCGGGGCTTATCCCAGGTACCCGCTGCTCCTCGGGAGGGGAAAGCCCCACCAGCCAAGACCGCACGGTCCCATGGGCTTTGATGGTCTCTGTCGCCATCCCGGTAACATATTCCCCAGCAGCAGCTTTCTGAAGTTTCCGAGTAGCCTCTCCGAGGGAGGACTTCGCCCGCGTCTCGGAACGGCCACTCCCCTCCCTGCCGCCCCGGCCGGGCTGGAGTGGGGCAAGCGCGGCGTAGGTAAGCTGCTCTCCTTCCCCGGCCCCCCTGGCGTTCTCGTGAGTGCCGGGCCACCAGGAAGAACAGCTTGTGCTGTGGTTCGTCTGTCCCCGCTCCCCCTTTCCGCGTTTCGTCCGTCCCCGGCGGGGCCGGGCTCAGGGCAGGGAGGCGGGCCGGGCTGCGGGGCTGCTGCCGCTCCCGCGCCCGCGGAGCGCCGCAGAAACGAGTTCCGGAGGGGCGGCCGTCCAGCGCCGCGGAGGAATACGGCGGCGGGGGGCGCCACGGCCCGGAGGGGGGCGGAGGGGCACCGGCGAGGCACGCTGGTTAGCAAGGAAGAAGAAGAAAGGGGGAGAAGCTTGGAGGGCAGCATGCGGGGCTGGCCGTGGCCCGCGCCTTCGCTCCGCAAGCAGTGAGCCGCGGAGAGGTGAGATGAGAAGCGGCGGGGCCAGGCCGGGCCAACTGGGAGGGTTGGGAGAAGTTTTGGTGGGAGGGGGAGGGTACGCGGCGGTGGGGCGGGNNNNGGAGGGGGCGGGGGGGGGCCGTCCGGGCCGCCCGGGCCGCCTCGGGAAGTTGTTGCGGCTCTTGAGGCGAGGCCGCCCGGAGGCGCTGGGCGAGCGACCGCCTTGTGCCGCTGGGGCCCGCGGGAAGGAGCTGCGGAGCGGCGCTGATCGCCCCCCTCCCATCCCCCGCCCGCCAGCGGCGCCGGGCCGGGGTGGCCGCCGGGCGTCGTGGGCCCTGGCGCCCCGCTGCCCCCCTGCGGCTGGCGGCGGCCGGCGGGGCTGGAGTCGCGGCTGCGCGCTCCTGAGAGCCCGCAGGAGTCGAGCCGGCAGGTTGCCCTGTAGTTGCGTCGAGGAAAAGGGGTGGCGGTGATATTTCCCCCTGGAGGCGAGGTGTCTTCGAAGGCGTTTGATGGGCCATTGCAAGCTGAATTCCCTGGTAAGCCGGCAGGGGCGATTCGCGGCGAGCAGCTACCTTGCGGCGACTTTCTTCCTTTGTTTGCACTTTAACACCGCTTCCCTCGTCGCGTTCCTCGCCGCATTCCTCCGAAAGGTGAAGGGCAGCGTCCGCAAGGACGCGGCGTTTGGCAGGGGCTCTCTGGGAAATCCCGGCTGAACCCCCCAGCCGCCTTCTGATGCTTCTGGTTTTTTTTCTTACTTTTCGCGGCAGTTGAAACAACACAAAGCTTTGTTTGAAAGGTGTGCTTTTTAAGCTCTTGGTGTTAGTAAGTGACGGTGTGTCTGACCGCTGGTCATATCCCCCTGTTGTACACTTTTTTTTTTTTTTTGAAGAGGATTAATAAATTAAAAAAATGCTGGTTTCTAACAGCGGGTTTCCTACAGCTTAAACTGCTTGCATGCAAGTTGTTCCTAGCAGTTGCACGCGGAATATTACCTGTATTCTCTGCTGTCTTTCTGTAAAAGAAAAGAATGCTGTGTAACAGATGCGCACTTCCTATTTACTTGTCTAACCATGGAGAAATACTGAGCTATTTAGTGCGTAGAATTGTTTAATACTGAAAGCGACTTCGTTTTTAAATTTTTGTTTTGTTTTCTGTGAACTCCTATAATTCCTCTTTTAGGAGACTATAGTAGTCATTCTAGTAGTAGGATAGTATCCTGGGTTTTATAACATAGCATGCAAAATAAGTTTAGTGGCTAAGTTTTCACTGCAATCAGTGCAAGTAAGGAAGCAAAGTCCCTTTAAACCCTCAAATCTTTATTTATATTTTTTGTTTGTTAAGTTTAACACTGAGTTCAAGCTCAGTAAAACTGTTTTTGCCCTCACAAACTTTAAGGTGCCATGTTAAATTTCAGTCAAACTCATTCACAGCGATTGGAGGTCTGCTTTTCCTTGCACAACTGTTGAGTTCAGTATTAGATACACTGATATGTAACTGCCCTACAGAGGGAGAGTCAAAATTCTGTGTGAAACTTTGCTTCACTTAGGATTCATAATCTTTGTGTCCTGTTTGAATAGAGCAGCTGCATTTTGCTTTTAGCAGCAACGATCTCTAAAGCACAAATCAAAGGATCTCATGAAATCATCTCATAATAGGGAGAATACAAGCATAAAACTTATTGGACTTTAGTCACAAGTTTAAACTTATGCTAATCTTTGCGACAATGTACATTTTTTGAATAACTTACCAGCTTTACTAAAGTAATGTTACCATACGCTTTTATCATGTGTTAATTTTCTGAATACCAAAACAGACAGACACCCTCCCTCCCAGTAGAGCAAAAGACACTTAGATTTTTTTGATTGGAAACGTGAGCATGTTGAAACAGCTAAATGTGCTTTTTTTGTTTGTTTGTTTGGTTTTTTTCCCCCTTCCCCTCCAATCAGACTACCTAAATAACTGCTTTTAAGCAACTGAAAAAAGTAGGTGTAACTACAGTTAGTACAGCCACAAAGCTACATGGTATCTCGTAGACTTCTGGAATAGGAACCCTGTCATGACAGTTTAGTTACTGCAGTAATAACTTTTCACAGTGCATTTGTGTCAAACTGCATCAGTTGCATATGCTGCTCAAAACTGACCTTTAAACAGGTGATGTTTTGATTGGTGGAGACATTTTACTGTTAATAACATTACAGATCAAAAGAAGCTTGTGCGCATATGGGGGGAAGTTGCCACCAGATTTGCTAAAAGTTAGTGAAAGATTTCAGTAGATAAGCATTGTGGAAAAGCACTGAAGAACCTCTTGAAATGCTTTCTGATGTGTCCCTAGAGAAGTGTAGCAGGCCATGCTAACAGTTGCATTCTGCTGATGTAAATGATGTAGCTTAGTCTTGCTCTTGTAGCTCTTTCTGGGTGTTGCATCTGGTAGATGTTGCGTGTAAAAAAAAGTATAGCAATAGGACTAAGACTTGTCACGACTTGGGCTGCGTGGCCTGCTTTAGATTCTTTTTCTACCTGTGACTTTTGATTGCTGGGGGAGTAAGTCTTTCAATATATGCTTCCTGTTGATACATTATGTAGAAGGTAAGCTTGTTTTGCCTCTTTTTGTTGGCTTGCTTGGCAGTGAGATTCCCCTTTACTGCATTCTGTATCTTTATATTTTCGAATTTCAGACTATAAACTTTGAAGTCAAGATACAGTAAACATACTGCTAAAAGAAACAGTCTTTTATATGATAGTGATCTTATCTAAATCGTCTTAATTTTTAAGTTATCAAATTGAGGACTGACACCCCCAAAATTTTGCTTGGTATTTTACCTTTGATGTTAAGGTGGTTCATATTTCTAAGTTGTGTGAAGTGTTTTTTTTCCCCATATACAAATTATGTTAATGGTGTTGATTTGTTAATAATTTTGTTCACATAGTTTTACTGCTTAGTTACAATCTTGTGTATCCCAGTTATAAATAGGCACATAAATAAAAATGACCTGGTTGTGCATATAAATAAAAATTATCTGAACATTAATTTCCAAATAGGAAATCAAAGTTTGTTTGAAAGTAGCTTTTCAGATTAAATACGGCATGTATTTCTTAAAAACGTAGGCCTATGATGTTTTCTTAAGCCTTATGTGTTGAAAAAGGATGCAGAAAATCCTAAACTGGTCCTATTCCAAAGATAATAAAAATTTAGGAGTTCAAAGTGTAGCCTTTGGCTAAAATGTTTCTAAAATTCAGTCATTTTGGCTTACTGTAACAAGCCGTCTGAATTCATAACTAACATGTTATCGCTTTATCTTAACACTTTCATACTTTCCCTTAGTAGTCTTTACAACTGGCATTGTTTAATAATTTAGATATTTATCAAGATTATATTATGTTGATTTTTGGATAATCCTGGATCAACATGTTTTTTTGTTCCTAGTAGCTCTGTAAAATGTGACAAGACAGGAAAAGTGTCATGTAAGAGAAATGACTAAATTGTTTTTTATCTAACATGCTTAACTGTTCAGTTGAGAGGTGCTCTTAAGCTCTTGATTGTGACTCAGCAAACCTTAGAAGTTGCTGCTGAGGAATGGATTTCCTTACTGGTAGTTGCCTCACTGTGTGTAATAGGCTGCCTGTTGCCAGTTCTGAGTGGACTCCACTTGGAAGTTACAGAAAAGCAGCAAAAAGTGCTTAAGGTATTATGGCACAGAAAAATATTTACAATAATAGTAAAACCTACACATGTGCTCAACCTTGAATTTTAGTGAGGAGTCTGGATATGTTAATGCAGTCTAATGCATCATAGTGTAGTGCGTGTTGTGCCTCATCTGCCCAAGATCTGAGGAGGAAATGATTCAAGATACAGACAGGTACAATGTTTTGTATAATAAATACACTATTTTGGATAGCTTGTTGCCAAACATAAGTATAGTCAGTGAGTTATGGGATGCCATAGCATCAGAGGTGAAGTTTGGTTTGGACTTCAGCATAATATTTTTTTAAATTTTTTTTTAATTTAAAAAAAAAATCCTCACATAAGAGAGGGAGAAAAGAGGGAAAGATTTGATCATTCAGTAGTTTTTGATAATAGACAGTTTCCAAAATTCCAGCAAAATGTAGTAAAAGGACTTGTTTCTGTTGATTACCTAAAAATGATGTAGTAATATCATGTCTTTTTGGACATTCTAATGGCTTCTTAAACTGCTTAGAGTTTTGGAAGTATTGATATTAGTTAGTTATTGCAGGATTTTTGGTTGTTGTGTTTTTCGTTTGGTTGAGGTTGGTTGGTTTGTTTTTGTTTGTTTTTTTGTTTGAAGTCCTGGAGACCCAAGTGTCCGTTTATTCCTAGGACAAGCCATAGCCTGGTAAGCAGTGTAGATAGGGGATAATATTGTTAACCCTTTGAAATAGTGGCTGTTCCAACCTTATGCTCATTTGCCCTCCCAACCTTTACTTCATCCAACCTTAAGACCTTTTAAGTGGTGGTTCCAGCTAGTGACTTACTTTTTAAAAGCTCATACACGCTTTATTGTTTGTTTATTTGATTTTTATGGTTTGCTATGGTTATAGCTTTAACCATGTAACTAAATTGCTACTTGGAATACAGACACACACAGATTGTTTCTTGTTGGTGGTTATTTTTTAAAGGCTACTAGCTAAGTTTTCATTACTCCTTTACAATAGTTCCTATAACTTGTATGGATTTGAGTCTTAAATTCTTCTCAAAATCATTGACTTGTAACACCTGTGATTGAATTAGTTTCTGAGATTTTGGAGTGAACTGTTGACACAAGTAGATTAATTTGCTCTTAATGCTTTCTAGTGGACAGAGGCAGTCCATGGAGTTTCAGCCAATATGATCTTTCATGTATCTACCTGAGCAGGTAGGAATTAGGGAAGAAAGAGAAATAACTTTAAGAGAAAACATGAGTGGAGCAAGGAGATAACATTATGTAATACTTTTTGAGATAAGGTGAACAGAACTAGTGTGAGGATAGGCACTGAGGAGAGACTGTTAGCCAAATGTGGAGTGAAGACAAACTAGGGCTGAAATGTGGGAGAAAAGGTCAGGAAGAATGGAAGAAGGGTACAGTTAAGAATTAGTGTGATTAGGAACTAGTGTGACTTGTATAACAGACTGGCCAGAGAAGAAGATGCTAAAGGAGAGGTAAGGGAAGAATATTTAGGATAAATAGGGAAAGGTGAAATAAAATTATTTGTCCTGCTTAATCAAGTCAAAGCTAGATTGCTTTCTATGTGCTGAAAGGAAATTCTTCCGTGAAGATTTTGTTTAAAGTTTGGTCTTGTTGAGAAAGCATTCAAAAGCTTTGATTTGTTATCCTGTGAGACTCTGGGGAGTAAAGGCTGTTGCTATAAATCCAGATGAAGAAGGTGGTCTTAAGTGTGCAACTCCTTGTTTTCTTTCAAGCATGAATTCTAAATTAAGTATCATTAATTATCAAGGTTATTTGAATAATATTTGAACAATTGTAGGTCTTAACACATCTCTCTCTCTTCTTTTTTTTTTCCCTAGGGTTTCTTTGTAATTGCTGCCATGGGAAGATACTTGACTATGCTGCTGCTGCTCATGCTGCTGGTGCAGCGTTTTGGAAACTGTGAAGGAAATCAAAGGCTATATCATGCTCCACCAATGCAGTTTACACAAGTACAGTATAATGCCACCGTATATGAGAATTCTGCAGCCAAGACTTATGTTGGGCATCCGGTGAAAATGGGCATTTACATTACAAATCCATTATGGGACCTAAGATACAAAATTATTTCTGGTGACAATGAGAACTTGTTCAAAGCTGAAGAATATGTTCTTGGAAACTTTTGCTTTTTGAGAATACGGACCAAGGGAGGAAACACAGCTATCCTTAACAGAGAGGTAAAAGACCATTATGTGCTGACTGTTAAAGCAGTTGAAAAAAATACAAATGCTGAAACGCGCACGAAGGTCAGGATACAGGTACTGGATACAAATGACTTGCGGCCTTTGTTTTCTCCAACATCTTACAGCGTTTCTTTGCCTGAAAACACAGCAATAAGGACCAGCATTGCAAGAGTCAGTGCAACAGATGCAGATATAGGAACAAATGGAGAGTTCTACTACAGCTTTAAAGAAAGAACAGATGTGTTTGCTATACATCCAACTAGCGGAGTGGTAGTTCTAACTGGTAGACTTGACTACTCGGACACTAAGCGTTATGAGATGGAAATTCTTGCAGTGGACCGTGGGCTGAAGCTGTATGGTAGCAGTGGCATAAGCAGTATGGCAAAACTAACTGTTCATGTAGAGCAAGCAAATGAATATGCCCCCGTTATTACAGCTGTTACATTGACTCCATCAGAATCAGACAAAGATCCAACGTATGCAATTGTAACTGTAGAGGACAATGATCAGGGTTCAAATGGGGAAATAGCATCATTAAACATTGTTGCAGGTGATCCGCTTCAACAGTTCAAAACCGTGAGGTCTGTTCCAGGAGGTAAAGAATACAGAATAAAAGCTGTTGGTCACATTGACTGGGAGAGCCACCCTTTTGGATACAATCTTACCCTTCAGGCTAAAGATAAAGGAAATCCTCCGCAGTTCTCTTCCGTAAAAGTTGTTCATGTGACATCACTACAATTTAAGGCTGGTCCTGTCAGATTTGAAAAAGAGATATATAGAGCTGAAATAAGTGAATTTGCCCCTCCAAACACACCTGTGATAATGGTGAAAGCTCTGCCTAGCTACTCACATTTAAAATATGTATTTAAAAATACACCAGGCAAAGCAAAATTCAATTTAAACAGTCATACTGGTCTTATTACCACTTTAGAACCCATAAAAGCTCAATATGCATCCCATTTTGAACTTGAAGTTGTGACAAGTGACAGAAGAGCTTCTGCAAAAGTATTAATTAAGGTACTAGGCATGAACAGCAATCCTCCTGAATTTACTCAGACATCCTATAAAGCCTCCTTCGATGAGAATGTGCCAATAGGTACAAGTATCATGAGAGTAAGTGCAAAAGACCCTGATGAAGGGGAAAACGGTTATGTGACCTATAGCATTGCAAACCTAAATCCTTTGCCATTTGTGATTAACCATTTCAGTGGGGTTATTAGTACTTCAGAAGATTTGGATTATGAATTGATGCCAAGGGTTTACAATTTAAGGATTCGAGCTTCTGACTGGGGTATACCATATCGTCGAGAAGTTGAAGTTCCTGTTACTATTATTTTAAATAACCTGAATGACAACGTACCTTTGTTTGAGAAAATAAATTGTGAGGGAACAATCCCCAGGGATCTTGGTGTCGGAGAACAAATAACAACTGTATCTGCCATTGATGCTGATGAGCTCCAGTTGGTGAGATACCAAATTGAATCTGGAAATGAACTGGATTTATTTAGCCTAAATCCAAATTCTGGAGTACTTTCACTCAAACAGTCACTAATAGATGGCCTAGGTGCTAAAATGTCTTTTCACAGTTTGAAAATTACAGCTACAGATGGGGAGAACTTTGCAAAGCCATTGTATATCAACATAACTGTAGCTACGGGTCGCAAACTGGTCAACTTGCAATGTGAAGAAACTGGTGTTGCCAAAATGCTCGCAGAGAAACTCTTACAAGCAAATAAATTGCACAGTCGTGGAGAAGTTGAGGATGTTTTCTTCGACACTCACTCTGTGAATATGCATGCACCTCAATTTAGAAGTACTCTCCCCAGTAGCATTGAGATAAGAGAAGACCAACCTGTGGGGTCCAGCATAATGCTTGTGAATGCTACCGATCTTGATACTGGCTTCAATGGAAAGCTAGTGTATGTCATTTCTGGAGGTAATGAAGATAGTAATTTCATTGTTGATATGGAAAGAGGAGTGCTGAAAATTTTATCTCCCCTTGACCGAGAAGTAAAAGATAAATATACTCTAAATATTACTGTCTATGATCTTGGAATACCACAGAAGTCTGCTTGGCATCTTTTAGATACAACAGTTTTGGATGCTAATGACAACCCACCGGAGTTCCTGCAAGACAGCTATTTTGTTGAAGTGAGTGAAAACCAAGAGCCAAACAAGGAAATAATTCAAATTGAAGCTACTGATAAAGATTTGGGGGCTAATGGAGAAGTGAAATACTCTCTTCTTACAGATACAGACAAGTTTACTATTCATGCTGTGACAGGAGTTGTGAAAGTTGTAGGGGTTCTGGATCGTGAAGAACAGCACGTCTATTTCTTGAAAATAGAGGCTAGGGACCAAGCTACTGAAGAACCTCAGTTATTTTCAACAGTTATTTTGAAAGTGTCTGTAGAAGATGTTAATGACAATCCTCCTAAGTTTATTCCTTCAAATTATCATGTGAAAATTCGAGAAGATCTTCCTGAGGGAACTATTATTATGTGGCTAGAAGCCTATGATCCTGATTTAGGCCAGTCAAGTCAAGTACGATACAGTCTTTTGGACAGTGGAGATGGCACCTTCGATGTTGACAAACTAAGTGGAGCAATACGTATTGTACAAAGACTGGATTATGAAAAGAAACAACTTTATAACTTGACTGTGCGGGCCAAAGACAAAGGAAAGCCCATTTCATTGTCCTCTACATGTTATGTTGAGGTTGAGATAATTGATGTGAATGAAAACTTGCACCCTCCGCAGTTCTCTGTATTTGCAGATAAAGGCTTTATAAAAGAAGATGCCCCTGTTGGCTCCTCAGTAATGACAGTATCTGCTTATGATGAAGATGCAGGACGAGATGGGGAGATTAGATATTCCATCAGAGATGGATCTGGTATAGGAGTTTTTCGAATAGATGAAGAAAAAGGTAAGGTGGCTTTCTGTTGTTTTAATATTCTAAATATAATTATATGCCAGCAAAGATGTAAGAGAAGAGGCATTGACATAGATGTTCCCGTTGGAACACAAAAAGATGTGTATAGGTCTGTCTGCCACTTCAGTGAAATCATATGTATAGATGTGATAAGTAATTTTTCTCTGTTGTCCTTATTTCTATCCAGCCTACCTAAAGCCATTCTTAGATCTTGAAGACTATGCCAGCTGGCAAAATTAAAAATACTAAAATGAAGGTCTGCCTCTTCTGAACACTGTTGTCTTGTGGACAGTGGGACTGTGAACTAAGGCAGCAAACTGCTTTCTGCAGGGATTTTCATGCTTTTAAATCTAAAGTGACATCTGTTGCCTCTTTTACTAGAGGTATGCATGGTTCTGATAGTGCCATACATGCTGGTTTTGGTTGTTATCTGTCAGAGTTGTTACAGGTGCCCATCTGTAAGTAAGCAGTGCCTTCTTCATGGAAGGCTTCTGTCAAAGAAAGCATAGCTGCAGCCTTTAAAAAAACTCATATAAATGAAGCAGACTGAACTGCTGACTGACTTCATTACTATTGCATAAATTGACAAGGAACTGTGAGAATTATTCCAGTGTCATGTATTCAGAAGAGACTTAATTATGGCTTCAATACAATTCTAGTGCAGACTTTTAACATTTTGGTTGGACATCTTTTTACCTACCCATTCATTTATGTCTTTGATGAAGACAGAACATTGATACTGTGCTACAATATAAGTCCCTTAATATAAATTGAGGAGGAGCCTTGTACAAAATTTGGCTATGGGTTATATGTAGGTAAATTCTTATGTGTGATTGATGTCTCAGAGGAAAGAAATCTTGCAACTAAGACTGAAAAATAGCAATGATATGTGATTCATCCAGTAGCTATTCTGTGTTCCGTGTTCCTACCACAGTTGTGAATGTGGGTAATACAGATTCACAGACTCACTTTACTTTTTGAGGTATAGGTGAGCAAAATTTTACTGGAAATATTTCTTTTGTTCTGTAGAAAGTCGGTCATTAGATTCTGTAGTTTGTGGTTAAAAAAACAACTCTAGAAATTGAAATACAGCATTCCTTCTCTTAGTCTTGCTTTTAACTAATCACGTAGTTAAGATTGTGGAACTGATTTTCTAAAAATGGAGAATTGAGTACTCTCCAACACTTAGTAGATTTACCTAGGTTTTTGGTATGTGTGCAGACTATTCATTTGCATATCATTATGCCTTTCTTTTGACTTAAGCACACTCAAATTTGCTATGTATTATCATATCTTAGGAAAGTGCCTAGTTGTCCTGCAAAATGAATCTTGAGTTTGCCAATTTATTGTTCAAGTGATAGAGAAATGTATTTCTTCACTTTTGTTCTTGTTACTGTTCTTTGACACCATTATGTATATGTATATGTGTACCTGTCCACATACACATAAATAGGTATTTTTGTGACACTGCTACTGTGGCTGAAGTAGTTGTCTGTATGTGTTTGTGCTTTACTGAAGAACTGGTGTGAGTTTAAGCAAGTTCCTTTTCATCTGCCAGGTTTACCAAGTTGGTAGAACTTGGCAAAACCAGCTTCTGTTTAATAATATTTTCCAGGACAGTGGCTCTGTATTTTCAAGACAGGAGGAGAGGCAGTCTGTATTCATGTCTGGTATCTAATGTTTTCAGTTCTTCAGGGATGAAAATAGAGGGATTTGGTGGTGAGGGAGTGATGGTGAAGAAGGGTTGCTAGTTTTTAATTGTCATGAGCGAATTTTGCTAAAGACATAGGCATGTGAAAGAATGTGTGTATTTGTGTTCAGTAGATGTGGGTTTTTTCCATCATATGTTGATCTAAAGGCACCAAGTAAAGTATATGGAGTATGTACAAGCTTGGCAATGTAACTTGAATTTTATCTTGATGCTTTTTGTTTTGTGTTTTTGTTTTTGGCTAAGAAGCTGTCAGAGTTGTTACAGAAGGCACTCTTTATACTTCAGTGTCTGAATATCTGTCATGTTTTCCAAAACGGACTGGCCTTGATACAGGGAACAGACTGATAATTAGACAAGAAAGCACATTAAAGAACTTGTGAAAGAGATCTGGCAAGCAACGTGGTAACTTTTCCAGCTTGCTAAAGGACACTTCTGACGTTACCCTTGAGCTACACTTATCTTCCTGCGGTCTTTGAACACATCACACTGCACTTTCAGTTCAAAGATGGATAAACTGGATTTAGGAAGTTATTTGGAGTCAATATGTAACAATTCAGTGGCTAAGAGGAATCCTTTTGTGCCTTGCTTCTTAGGAATCAAGGACAACAATTGCATCTGCAGAAAGACTAGATGATTGATGATTACAGAAACATCAGATAACTAGTTCTATGCATGGAATTTTTGCCAGCCTTCAGGTTATCTTTTCCATATTAATGTTTGGGTTGTTTTTTTTTCTAATTTTACATTTTAAAATGTAGGAAATTATATTAAAGTTTGATATTTGTATTGCAGGAAAAATACATTGGGGTGAATTTTGGTAGTCAATAACATTTTAACTTTAAGTATTCTTTAGCCTGAAAAGAGAGGAGAGCAGGATGACAAAAGTCTATAAAATTACAGTACTTTCTGTACCACCTTCCTCTCATAACTGTCTGGTTTTTGCAACACAAGAGACGCGGCAGACACAGTTAACAGGTAATCAACCCAAAAGGAAGTGTTTTCCCATGAAGTGTAATAAAGTAATGAAACTCATTTCCTCAGGAAGTTATAGACATTGAAACTATGACTAAAGAAAATAAATGGTACTAATGAGATCATTTTGAGTTTCAACCTCATATGATTTCCAGCTTATAAATTGTTAACTGGAAGCCAAGTGGGTAAGAGAAAGAGATCAGAGATCATTGCTCAATATATAATAACTCAGAAGTATAACAGTGCATTGTGACTGTTACTGTGCAGAGATAAAATTAAAATTACATAACAAATGGAGACTCTGAGTGTATTATAACAGTAGGGGGGGAGTGTTAAAACAAGATTTCTGTCCAGTGAATTTATAGAACAAAGCAATTTGTTTATCATTTGGGTATGTGTTTTCAGGAAAACTTGGAATTTAAGATATCTTTTTATGTGTGAGCTAGTCTGAAGTCTACAAATTTAGATGATCAGCTGGCTATATAAATTGCCTACTAAAGTATCTGTAAAATATTTTCCCAAAGAATTTCATAGAGAGCTGAGCAGATTGGGATGTATTAATAATAGTGTGTTGTGTTAATGCAGATCCCAGTATGCCACAAAAACACCCACATGCACCATCTAAATCCCATTAGCACCGAGCAATAAAAGGGAGATAAATCATGTCAATACCATGCTGCTACTGCTGTTTAGAAAAGTTCTTAGGAATGATAGAAGTAGTTGCTGTAGAAGAACATAAAGCAGAAGCTATGTGGGACCAATGGAATACTGAAACCTCTTCCATTCTTGTCCCAGTTCTCATCCCAGCAGGGAAAAGAATAATGTCTTCCTGTTTATTTTTTGGTTCTCAAGTATAGGGATACAGCACTTCCATGAAGTATTTACATTCCTCAAAGGTGAAAAAGTTGGAAGCTCTCTCATATAAAAAAAGGTATTAGAAAGAACTCCCAATACATCTTCCAGTTGCACAGGTGAACAGGGCCATTCAGTGTCACCTACTGGGCTGAATGTGACACTGTCATAGGAGCACAAGCACATGGTGAGCAAGTTTCCACACTGATTTTTCAGTGTAAAACTGAGTGTGTAGAAAAATGGGAACTGTTACTAGTTTTGCTCAGTATCTGGCCTTCTCCAAAGAATTTTTGCCAAGCAGACTGCTCCTTTATTTGAGATATCAGGACTTCTGGCTTATTACTGAGAGCTGCTTTTTGTGTTACTTCAAGGTTGATCGTCTTTTCACTTTGTTTTTCATTTTAGTGTTCAAAATTTATATAGCTGAGAGAGCCAGCAGACTTTGGGAATGTAGATGCCCTGGGTCATTTAGGCTAAGAAAGATCTCATTACAATGTTTACAGAAGTTGGGAGCACATCCTGGAAGCTGAGGTTCAGAAATGAAGGAGGTTTCAAGAATCATGAATTCGGTGGTGTCCGGTTGTATACTAAAGCGGTTGGGTTTGCAACCCTTATACACCCAGATGCAGGGTGTTACATGTGGGCCCTACGCAGTAATGTTTTCCCTGATGACAGGGTTGTTTTTTTTTTTGAACTATTTTAATAAACCCCAGTGAATTTTGCAAACACATTGCTGCCAGAAACTTCACAGCTAGTTCAGCTTGCAAGGCTACCAGCAGGCGCTTCCTAAACTTCTGCAGTTGAGGATATTTCCCAGCACATAATCAAGTTATTAGGCCGTGAATGTTACAGAGTAAGAATAATTCTGTTTGAACAATAATAGCGAAGTTTAAGATTAAGCTAATTTCCTGACTTAAAAAGGCATATGTATGACTGATTTATTTGAACAAAGATCTATCTATCCTGATACACTGTATTCAGTAGTGTAAGGAAGAATAAGAGCAGGGCAGATACATGATCCTTTTAATAGTTTCTCAGTTTATGGTTATTTTCTGTTTGGGGAGTTTTGAGACAGATGTGATTTGTAACATTCAGTGGATTTGTCTTTCTTGTGTAGTCTTCCCTTACAAACATATAATTTTCAAATGTAACCTTGCTACTGTGAAAAGGAAAGATGATTTGTTTTGGTAAAGAACGTTAAAAGTGCAAGTAGAACAAAAAAAAGTTAATGGGAGCATGTGGAAGAAAATGAATTTTATAGCACTATATCTGTGTGCATGAAATACTATCAATAAAGCTTAATGGCTATGAGACACTATTTTTAATATTACCAGGACTATTTACATCTGGGAAGTCCATAATTCATTAAGGAGAATGAATAGGATTTTAACTATGTAAAGCAAAGTACTGAATTATACTATTAAAAGGTACATAGCATGGCTAAGACAAAGCAAGCATGTTAGTGGTGGGTGGTTTTTTTTGTTCTGGTAATTGCATTAATTAAAATGCAGGATATGATTAACATTTATATATAAGGGGTAGCTTCAGATCCTGTTTCTTCAGTGATCTTTGGCTTTTGAGCTTTTCAGATGATTCCACCACTCACTGTTGTTGAGTTTTAATATGAAGACAGGCATTAGCAAACATTAAATACTATGATCATCAGTGGAGCAGAACACTCAAATACCTATTGGACAGCTATGAAACCATCAGTGCTGCCTGGAACAGAAACCAACTGTCCTGCATCTATCCTAACAACTCTCATACCTTTAGGAAGGCTACCCAAACAACTCTTACCTTTAGGCAGGAAACCAAAAAGTTCCTAATAATTTCCATTTTTCTACTATACATATTTCAAACATGCTGCTGTCAAAGCCATATAGTAGTGACTATGTGCTGCATTTATTCTGAGTCTCTGCAGATCTGTCAGATAAGTTATGTGCCACTGAAAATTGTTGTCAGGGGAAAAAAAAAAATTGAGCAAATCTTTTTGTAAGAAAGCTGTTAAACATGAAATTTAAAAACTGTAATCGATCAGGTTATGTTTACAGTCTGGAAAGAATATCCCTGATGAGTTTGATATAATAGGCTATGAGAAGGAGATGTGCTAAGATTTAGTCAAAGTTTGTTTACAGAAGATGTGGCAATGACATTTCCTGCGTAGCTTCTGTCCACAGATAAGTCTCATTGGCACATAGGCTTTGGCTTTATAGTTCCATATGTGAGTATTTTGGCCAGTTAAAAATGAGGAGCAAATAAGAAGACAACCCTCTTGTATTTGAGTTTTCTCATAGTGTTTTCTTACTGCCAAGTGTAGTTCTTCCCACTGCTTTAGAGAGAGAGCAGGATTAGGAGATGCTCTGTTTCTATAGAATACTAAGTGGTTGTGTTTTTTTGCACAAGAAATTTTTACCCTAGCTAGTTTGAGTACAGACATGAGGGAAGCTCACAGCACAGACTAATCTCCCAGGTATCTAATTGGCTCTTCAGTCAAGTTTTTTTGCACCCCACACTGAGTTCTGTACTACTGCATTACATTGTACTGAAGTTAATGATTTGCCCATATAGCTGTAGCAGCTAACTTTCCTCAGTAGATGAGGTATAAATGCTCTAATGTAAGAATTTCTAAGGTTATTCTGATGTGATTTGTAAAAAACCTCAAACAAACACAAAAAAAACCCCAAATCCTGAACAACCCACCAAAAAAACCCAAACAAAAAAAACCCAACCCTGTTGTAGAATGATTCCTCAGTTCTGTAATCTTTAAGATTTTAAGCCTGTGAGTGTTAATTTGGAAGGTTAATCTTTTAAATGAGGGGCTGCATCAGCACTTTGGTTAGCAGTTAAGAGAGCTTAAACCTGATTCTAGTATGTATGTGGGAGATTTGTATGACATTCTAGTCAGCAGAGAAGAGATTTTTCTTAAAGGACCTGGATTCTGGATCTGGCCAGTCAGTTGCCATGCTAACATCTGGATCAGAATTCCTGCAATTCAAGCACAAACTATTAAACTTGTTATTTCTTTGGAAAATAATACAAGGGAGAACATCCTCTATTTGAATAGTGTATAATTAAAGATCTTAAAGGAATTCAAGTAACACTTTCTGAGTTTGAGAGGCATTTTTGTGTGTGTATCAGGATAAAAATGTATGTCGTTTTGTTTGTTTGGGTTTATTTTTTGAGAAATGTTGGGAACATATCTGTTCAAGAAATATGCATTTATCTCTGATAAATGATAAAAAGTATAGCTGTTCTTATTCTGGAAACAGGAAATAGTTTAGGTCAGAGATGCAGAAATAGTTATTCCCATAGCCTTCTCTGTGAGGAGAGTTTAGTAAAAATAGTATAGTATTAAAAAAATAGGAGGGGGCAAGTGAGGATTACTTTAGTAGTTAACTGCTGTGGAAAGATATTGTAATGCTGATACATGTTCAGTGTTTTTTCTAGTGGCATATTTATTCTGTGCTGTGTCTGGGCATTCCCTCCCTTTGGTGTTGAATTGAGAAAGGCTAGCATCATGAGAACAACTTGAATTGATGTGAATGAGAGAAAAGATCAACCCATTTCAACTCTCCCACCAGCACTTTTATGAATCCTTTGCAGAAGAGTCCTTATCAAACTTATTCAGAGCCCACCAGAAGAAAGGGTTTGTTGTGGCAATAAATAATGAAACCACTTAGAGTATCATGCCCACCCAAACACAGTAACTTGTATTTTAAAGCATTTATCCTATGACTTCTCTTCCCTGCAGTAATTTTCAATGATAGGCATGCAGTATGTGGAGCAGAGCTGAAATCCTGGTTTAGTCTGCATGATGGGAGAGACAGTTGCAGCTGTGTGGAACACTCTAGATTGAGGAGGGGTATTTATGGTTGTTGATTACATGTATTTTTAAAAACTTTTTATGTAGACTATTTCTAAAATGGAGTATTATCTCATCTTCTGCTTTCTAGTTAATGATACCTGGTGGGTTTAAGTGTGGTCAGTATGATGTTGAAAACAAGAATGAAGCTGATGTAGAGGAAGATCTGTATGGTTTCATTCTGGTTTTTATGGCATTTTTCTTTGGTGGCACTAAGCCAAACTTAGGCCATAGTGCAAGAAAAAAATTAGTTACGTTAAAACAAACAAACAAACCAATCCCAAACCAACCAAACAAAAAACCACACAAACAAAAAAGCCCTGTGCCTAAATTGACTAATAATTTGACTTTAAAAAAAACATTTGCTTAAAATTTCATGCAACTAAAATCTATTTTACACCAATTTGTTATGGTTTTAAAAATGAGGCATTTGGCACATAGATTCTCTTTTATGAGACAGTACAAATAGCTGTAACAGCAGCTTACTGTGAATAACTGTTGTATCTTTAGATCCCCTCTAGTACTAGAAAAAATTTAAAAACTTTTTGAAGTACAGACCCAGTTCAGCACAACTTGTGTCTGTTTAAAGAAATAAAGTTAAGAGACAGAGACCTGCTATCAGTTACACTGTGGGCAAGTCCTAAATTTGCTGCTATCCAAGAAACCAATTCAGAAAGCTTTTTTCCTGGAAGATTTTATGTTATTATTTGGCTTTATTGTTGGTACCAGTAGCCTGTCTGCTGACACATGAATTTAGCCATGTGCATATAAGTATTTAAGTTCAGAAGTTACCTGGCTGACCTCTCAGGGACCATCTGGTCTTAAGTACAGGTTGCAGTGTTGTAGTACTGTACTCAGGATGTGTTTTTGTGTAGGCTAAGGGTTTGGAACTGCCAGTGCCACTGGGTTTAACCTGTGGGATGATGCTGTGGCATTCATGTTTCTTTTCAAGTGCATCAAACATGCAAGAGCTAAGACTGGCATTTAGAGCTGATGTTGAGTTTCAGTTTGGCAGAGGTTAAGGAGGCCTGGGTTTAGACCAAGGTCCTGAGAAGCCTGGAGCTAGCTGATTACCTTTCTTTCTTAGGTTAGAAGGAAACTGTAATTTGCATTTGTGATGGTAGTAACTTCGAAGTGCTATTAGGTTGTTAATGTAGCTTTTAGAATGTGTCTCTGGAAGAAGCTGAATTAGTTTTAGACAAACTGTTATTCATCTTGTGTTTTGCTGTTGGCAGGGGGATCTTCCAAAGTAGTTCCAGAGTTTTCTTAGGTGTCCTGCTGAGTAAAACATCACCTTAGCTGCCAAATAGAGATCCCATACAAAAGCTGGAGCTCCCCTCCTCTTCTGCAGGGATGCTGAAAGCAAGGGATTGTTTTCGTGTGAAAGGTGTTGATTGGGTTACAACTTGGCCTGATGAAAACAGAGCTGCCTGGGGGCTGTTTCTCTGTAGGAGATGAACTGAGGCTGAGCCACATGCAGTCCTAAAGATTACCTTATAAACAACAATCAATTCAGGCAGCAGAGTACATATTAAGGGCCTATTAACTTTCATAGGCCTTTCTTTGACTTGAAAAGTACTTGTGAGCAGAGCAATAATAAAAGGGAAGGGTTGCCAAAAGCTATGGAAGGTGCATCTTGCCATATCACTGTTGGTACATCTGTTGAGTTGGGGATTTATTTCCTACTAAGCATCTGCTTGGCTTTTGAAGTACATATTAAGGTCAAAGGAGGGGAGTTTGAAATAATTACGTAATGTTTATTCTTTTCTTTGAAGATTTTAAACTTTAATCATGCAGCATTTGGACACATTTAACAAAGGACAAACCTACATGAGTATTTGGCACATTTCCACAACTTATAACCTGCAGTAGCTGCAGCTTTAGAACTTGGAATTAAAAATACTTTAGGCCTTGCTGAAGCTATGATTTGCAGGTCCATTTTGTAATCTCTCTATCATTCTTATTGCATCTGTGACTTGATTACACTGGTCATCTGAACATGACCAGAAATGAATTTTCTGTGTGGCTCAACAAAAGAAAATCTCTAGCATTCCAGTGCCACCGAAAAGGGATTTTTGGGAAAACAAGTGTCCAAAGAATCTAGCACCAGGGCTACAACAGATAATTTCTTTATTCAGAAGCAGAGTTTCCCCAAACTCCTTGCGTTCTATCCATGTTTCTCATAACTGCTTGTATTTAATTTTTAATTATTTGTGAACAGGGATAAATCAATACATTCATGGCTTTTATAAAGAGTTGCATAATTTTGATAGGCATTAAGGTTAAAGAGCAAACTGCTAAGCTAATGGACTTAAATTGTCTTGACCTACCAGTAGTGGCAGTAATTAATATTCCTTTCGGCTCAGAGTTCCGCATCCGTGCGGACTTATCAGTGTGGCATCTCTGATCCCAGAACTGAAAGTCTGCCTATATGACAGGGAAGGTTACACACAGAAAATTCAGTAGTTGTGTAGCGTTATTACCTGATCTACTTCTTAGTATAATCCTCACTGACGTGGATTGCTTCCAAAATCTGCATATTTCTTAAATCAGTCATTTTGGGTGCTTATACAAGAGGCCATTTTTATTTTGCTGATGCAAAATAAACTTCCTTTATACGTTAAACTGCCTCTGTAAACTAAAAAATTTAAAGTTCCTGAGTTTTGGGTTTGAATTTTCTGATCATAGTGTGCTTATTCGTATTTTCTTATGGGACTTAAGTAGTAAAATATTATTATATTAAAACTTCCAAAATGTGAGAAGTATAATTACTGTATAGCTTTCTGATTTTATTGTTACTGGTAAATGTACCTAAGCGTTACAGAACTGCTCCAGTCATGTGGGTAAAGAAATAATGAATTTTGGTAAGATAATGTGCTAAAAATGCATACAGACTTCTTGTATGTGTTACCTGTACTCCCAGTTGTATTTATGTGCAGAGGGAGTTTGGTGGTTCATCTTGAAAGACTTGCAGTACACAGAAGCTTATGATTGAATGGAATTATGTACGTGGTCTTTAATGCAGGTACCTTGTCCCCTCCATTTCTCCAAATCTGTGAGAGTGACATGCATAGCTCTTTCATGGGGACATGCATAGCTCTTTCATGGGGAATACATCTCTATTCAACATTTTTTTTTTTTTTTTTTGACACCCCCTTGAACCTTTGCCTATAGATCTACCATGACAGGGTATATCCTGTCTCTATGAAAATTAGAGATTGCTGTCTAATGATAAGGATGTAATCTGCAACGAATCAGACATGTGGAAACTTCTGTCTGTGGAATTTTCTGTTTGATCTGAAAGGAATGCCCTTGCTGTGCCCTTCCTGTAATGAAAGCAAGGTAGAGTGAATCAAAGTGATTCTAGATAAGATTGGAATGTGTGCATTGGTTATGCCTCTGTTATATTTGGTGCTGCAATTCTGGTTCTGTGTATTATTTTACTACCCAAAAGATTAACAACACAGTTCATCTTTTTAAAAGATACCTCTTTCTTTTCGTTTTAGTTAAAGGTGTTGTTTTTTGATTGATTGAATCCCGGAGTTAATTACTCAGGTTTGAACATGGACAGTCGTACTCAAAACCAGATACTGTCAGCAAAATGCTGAACGTGCTGTAATAATGCAACAGGGTTTTTGTTACTCTACATAATTTTGTACTATTCACAAAATCTTCCGTCTTAATATTTTTTTTGGTGTACCATTGTGAGGAATGGCTGCAAGTTTCTCTCCCTGTCTTTATTCCACAAACAGTTAATGATTAACAAATGTCCAGCAGCCTCTGCAAGGAATGTTAATTACTTCAGGGAGGGAAGGAGAGATGACTATGCCTTTGCATAAGAAGTCTGGTATCATAGTTCACTTTGAAGGTAGTTTGAGTATTACAGACCAATTTTAGCAGATTAATCAGAAATGGAAAAATGATATGTGCCTCCCTCTTTGACGCCTGGTTATGCATATGTGCTTCCATACCTGTGCTGCTAGTTATATTTTGGGTTGCCTGGGTTTGTCTGAACCGTTTCAAAGTAAAAGGTATTTAAGAAGAGATAACAGGTTGTTGAGAAGTGGATTATTTTGTGGCTATAGCGAAAACAAGGTTAAAAAAAAAAAAGGTGCTAAAATAAAAATCTAAGCAGTTTGTAGTTCCCACTATGTCACGGTGTTCCTAACCAGCTTTTTGAAAGGGGACTCGTGTGTAAGTAAGTACAGAAGCGCAGAAATCTGCAAGAACTGTGCTCACAAATATTGGGGGGGGGGTATCTTTGAATTTGCACTTATGAATTAGCTTTTGGCTTCCTTAAAAATGTTCGTGCCAAACAGTAAAATTTTGTAGGGAAATTTTGGACTGACTTGAATTCTTCCAGATACAGTTAAGGTAGGGGAAGAGAGTATGAAATGATTCAAAAACTGTTAGTGAAAGATGAATTGTCAAGTTGTCATTGACTCAAGTGCTGCGTCAGTTTTGATGTGCATTGTTTAAGAAGTTGTTAAGGGAGTGATGATTACAATGAGAACAAGATTACTGCAGATTATGTGGATTAAATTTGGAGCTAATATTGATCTAACACGTGATGATAGGAGGAAATGGGGTAAGAAGTATATGCCATGCTATGTCTATAATTCCAAGAGTGATCGAAAAATCCTTTGGAAATTGAATTGTTCAGTCTAAAACACAAGAATGGTCAGCATTTGAGAATGTATTGTTGAGAACTGTCAAGCACAGATATGATATTTGAGAAGGTTACCTGGTACAACTCCATCTCTGGTCACTGCAGATTCTGTGAACTTCTTAAGCAGGGAAAAGATCTTTAGTAGTTCAGGAGGGATATGCATGTTGTGGCACACTAGTTACCTACCATATCATAGTGTTCTTTCATTTACACTGAATGTACTAGTGTAGACAGAGTTGATCTACTTTTATCATGGCTCTATGACAATTAAACTTATTGTTTGTTGGAATTATTCACATCACTCATTCCCTTTGATGTTGTTACTAAAGGTGCAGTTACCTTCAGCAAAAAATGTTTTGGGGAGTAATTAAGAGGTTTCCTGTGGAAATTCTAACAGAGAAACTCTGTGGTCTGTTTATCCAAATGCTTGCAAGTTTTACTATCAATAAATAAAGAGTGAATTAAATGTATGTATGTATTTTTTATTTTATTTTTTAACTGTTAGCTTGCATTAATTTCTGCTGCTTTTAGTATTTTATGTTTTTTCTCTTCCAGAACATGTTGATTAAAACCATGCAGGCAGTTATCCATTATTTATGTGAAAATGACTGAACGCATCTCCCAACAAGCATTCAGGGCACTTACAAGTGAATATGCTTGACATCTAATAAGTAATTACTAGTTTTATAGTTGCAGGTCTAGATGTTAAGTATTGTCTTCAGTGTGCATGTAAGAATTTGCTTACAAATGCAGGATTTACTGTTTACTTCATACAGTAATCTTAACCAAAGAGAGTGAATGTGGGGGTTTTTTTGTTGGGTTTTTTTTTTTTTAAATCCCAAAGCCTTGCCTTCATTACTCTCCTGTCCTGAAGTTTTTACTCAAACAAGTTCAGAGACATTTCTTTGTATGGCCTTTTATTTATATTGATTCATATGCAAAGGCTATTAATAAAAAAAAAAAAAATTAGTATAACAACTACTGATCAGTGAGGAATCCCCTTTGGATACACGTGTAGAAATAAAGTCTGAATATGTAAATAGGTACTTTGTAGGTTAATACATCTGACTTTGTCAGAACAAGGATGAAAATGTCTTTTGATGCCGCTGGATCCCAGATGCTTTAATCTTACGACTTCATTGACTTGCTTTGTTCTCCTAGCACTTGCATGCCTACAGGTACACTAACTCTTCTTTGTACATATAAATCTTCTTTGGAGCAGCATTCCTGTTGACAGGAATGAAGTGCCAGGGTGTATATAGCTACCTGGTGCAGTAACATGAACAGCAGTAGTAGCCTGATTTCCAGTATTCCTCAACATGCTACTTGCCTTTTGATAGGTATCAGCACCTTTTTCTTGCTCAAGTCTGGTGTGGGAACTGTCATTGTGACCAGCAGTTTCTGCAACTGAAAATAGTCTGGAGACGAAAAGTTTGAAGCAAAATTGCAGTGGTCAAAAACAGAAATCAGAATAAATAACATACACAGGCTAAATGACTTTTTTTTTCTTTCTTTCTTTTTTTTCTTTTTCCTTTTTTTTTTTTTCCACGTGGTTTAGTCATGAGCTAGTGTTGCTGTGGAGCACAGCCATAATTGCCTTTTACTAAAGAGTAGGACTGGTCTGTTGAACTTGCTGGGCCTTCAAAGTTACTTCTGTGGAAGTAATAAGAGGTAGGCCTCAATTGTTCAAATTGCAACAAAAAAGGGAATTTGAGAGAAACACTGTGTATGCAGGAATAAGTTTATTGGGATACATGGAACAATTTTCCTTATTTCAGATGATCATTAAACTTTGAAATTTACAGACAAAAAATGAGTCTAGTTGTTGCAGAACTATCCAGGTATTTTAATAGTTTACAGAGATCCAAACAGCTGCATCCTTCTGGATCAGCAAACCAGTTTCTGTACAATTAAATGTGTTGCTCTTATGCATAATTGGCTTCCCATGCGTCTCATTGTTTTTTCTTGTAGCCTCCTCTTCTGCCTAAGGGGGACCTAGGTTAATCTGTCAACTCCAGTTAGTTTTGAAATTCCTGGGGCCGTTTGCAGAGGAATTTCCCCTTCAGAGGCTCCCCATTTCCTAGTTAAATTATTAGAGTGGTAATATAACCACTCACATTGTCAACAGTTCCTTAGTAATAGGAAGACTGACAGTGAGGGATTTTGTAGGGTGAAGTCAGAGTTCTAAAGAGCATATACATGCTCATTTGTGTGTATATATAAGAAATTCTATAAACTTTAACAAAGTTAACATAGAAATTCACCCTTTACATTTCCTATGCATGTGGAACTACACATACATTCTAAAAATTTGATTGAATACATTTCCTTCTTTGTCTTTGACATTCATAAGTAAACAGTAGACCTGTAGAACTTCAGTTGTTTATGAATTACTTACATTTCAGTAGAAATTCTCTGTTGGTCATGAAACTGTACTAAGAAAGCAGGATCTAAAGGTAACTGAATACTGTAACAATATTATCACAAAGTATTTTTGTTCAAAAATAGTTTCATGATGCCGTGTAATAATATTTGTTGTGACATGGTAGCCAGTTGTGTCTTAAAGACAAAAATCTGTCCTCAGTAAGGAAATGGATGATTGCATCAATGATTTACATCAGATCTGCAAACCTTGCTCATGTAACACAGTAAGAACTGGTTTTGTGGGTACTTAGAGCCCATGTGCTTGGCCAAGAATCTGCTGGTAGCTTGTCCATTTTCACTAATATTTTATAAACCTTCTATAATGCTGATGTAGTAGTGCAGTCATGTTTTTTGAGCACGCTTTGTCTCAAATCATGAATGACTGCTCATGTTAACAGCAAAGCTTTCTTTTCTTGCTCTTTCTTCAAAGAAATGTAGATCGTATGTTGTTGTATTATAATAATTTTTCCTATTGGCATAGGAGTTAACATTTCATTTCCCTAATGTGTACTCATCAGGGGGTTTTTATGTCTCTCCATATCGAGCTTTAGCAACATGGTAGTGTTCTTCTGTATAGCAATTATATTGCCTGTCCGAAAGCTTGACATACAAGCAGCCTAGCTGACAGAAATAAGCTGGAGCTATTAAAATAACCGTAAATGAGGCTGACAATGGGAGCTGTCTGCCATTGTCCCAAAAGATTTTGTGAACTGGAAGTAATCATTTGAGTTCTAAGGCAACCCCATCAGGGATCTTCTAATTGCAAAAATTCTCCCTCACCAACCCCTCACTTCCTGAAAGCAAATTCACCATCTTTGTGGACTTTAGCAGATTTATTACCTTTAGCCCAGACTACCTAGTATCGAATCATAATTTCTGGCATAGTCTTTTATATGGGCAATACAAGTTTTCAGATTTATTTTTTTATATATATAAATGATGACAACACTGTGTTTTCCATTTGTTTGACTTGGTGTTGCACAAATGTGCAGAAAGCAATGTGGCAGGAACTGGAAATCAAAATTGTCGAATTATTTACATTCCTTGTTTTGTCCTGTGTTTTGTTCTACTTTGTGCATTTAACTAAGGCATGCAAAACCTGTTTTTTTTCAAATCTCTCTGTATCTACCTTGTTTATAAATTGCATGTAGCAGAGATCAATAGTGACCCTTCTCTCCCCCTGCTTGAAGACAATTTACTGCCATCTGTTCATAGCACAAAAGTGATGAATAAACTGTCCTGTAGTTTGTTTTACGTCAAGGTCTGGATTTGACCACATGCTGGGGTTCTCTAGATGACAGGGTTTTGCCCCCAAAAATGTTTCACTATGAATGCATTGGTAATTTCTATGTGTTTGCAAAAGTGAGTCTGCCAGGTTTGACTGGACACTGATAGTGTCTGGTTGTTTCACCAACTATGCTCTCGGTTTTTCCGTTAATGTCATATGCAGAAATGGTTTCATTTCAAATACAGCAGGTTATTTAGTGGAATTTAGAGCTTTTGAAAACTAGTATTCATATCAGATTTACTGAAGGTATTGCTACAGAACTGGATTTGGCTACTTATTTCATTATATCTAGACAGTTCAGGAAAGTTAATTTTAAGATATAAAACAGGTCATAATTTTATTACAATTGAGGTTTTACTTTGTTTAGTTTGGGCTTGTTCAGTTAAAATCTCAATTCTATTCTGATGATGATGGTACCCATACTCCGTTAAGGGTTCTGTGTGCTCTAGAGACCACGTATGCTTAGCAGTGATACTTTTCCCCTTCCACCTCCCAGAACTTGGAATAACTAGTCCCTGGTAAAGAGAGCAAGAAATGGTGGACTTAACATTGATGGTCTTGCATCTGCATAGTGAAATGGCATTTACCACTTAAAGAACTTGATCACTGCAGATCCATCATCTAGATGGTGATGATGATGGTGATGATGCCGATACTGCTAGTGATGTTACTTGAAACTTTCTAAGCCTCTATTTGTTAGAAAATGAGCAATTTGACCTTGAAATAGCAGCAAGAGTTGTTTTCCATTTAACGATCCTGTCTTAAGAATGATTTCTCAGCTGGAAGTAGACAATACAATTTGAAATGTATACAACTTCCTATTTCAAAGAGAAAATTTAATTCAATTTTCTGGGAAACTGCCTTTATAAATGCTGACAAAGGACTTGTAATTCCAATATGTTATTGTCAGTATTTTTTTCTAGTTTTTCCTGAGATAAACTTTAAAATTTCTGCTTCAGAGAACACTCAGAAAAGTTTAAGTGTTTTTCATTGCTTTTCTTCAGCACTTACAAAGAACTGTTATATATAAAAAGTGAAATAAAACCACTGTATAGAAACTTACAGAATAAAGAAATAATTGTAAAATTTAAAGATGACAAGATGTAACTATTAGAAGGGATGTTTATATTGATGACAGATACTGGATTATACTATTGGCCTTTTGGAGTGCATATGAAAAGTCTTCACTGTGTTCTGCAGATGTAATTTGTTGCAGAATTTGTCAAGGGTCTGTTTTTGTGGGGTGTGGCTTTGGTTTTTGTTTGTTTTTTTTTGACATTAAAGTGTGGTTAATTAGGATACATGTAGAAAATAAAACCACCAAAAAATTTTAAGAACTAAATCAGAATGTATTAAATTAAGATTCAGCTTTATTCAGGCAGAATAGGGGAATCATTGAGTGGTTGAAAAGAAACAATGCCATTATTTCAAACTAGTTTGAATTATTAGTTGTACACATTCATATTCCTCAGACCTGTTTGCAAACAGGTAATCTGAATTCTTCGTGACTTATGTGAAATTCAGCATTGATGATTTGTTGCCAGGTTACAGTCTTTCTAGCTGTGCCTTATTAATGCTCCTGGAGAAGAGGGGAGAGCGGAGCAGTGAACACCTCTTGTTCATGTGTCATTCAAAGGCAAGCAAGAGTTGCTAAAACTTTCTGCTCTCATTCAGGGCTATAGCCAAGGATTATTTATATTCTGAAACAGTACAGTTTAGTCTGTGTGAGTCTTCAGATGCGAGAGTTCTGATATGTGAGCAGCTTGCATTGTCAGTGATAAATTTTAAATTGCTATGAAGTTGAAGGGCAAATCTTATTTCTCTGGGTGGCTGTTACATTTTGTTTCTTAGAGGCATAAACATGTAATGCTTCCTGTTCAAAGTGCTTATGTGATACAAGTAAGGAAGGCTAGCACTTATCCAGCTTAGTTTATTTATCAAAAATATTATTTCTTTTTTAAGAGAGATTGTATATACTTTTAAAAAGTTCACACTGCCTGCTGCAGGTCTTTAGTATTTCAAAAGTTAAGAGTGCAGTGCCTCTCTTGGCATTCTGCCCTGTTTATAGAGTGGACAAGCTGACATTTCACTTCTGCAAAAGGAATCTCATTCCATTCCTTCTTTAGAAGGAGGTTGTTCAAGGAGTTCACAGGATGGAGATTTTGGTCTTTTCAACTGACATTTTAAGTGCTGAATAGTTTCTTGTCTCTGTAGCAGGACATACTTGAGATCCTCAGAGCTTGAGGATAGTTGGTTTGTGTAGAATAAAAACTGGTGTGATACTGTGCTGATTTTTCGTTCAGTTTTACCAAATGATTATTACTTGACTGATGAAATAATATGAAATTTTATTAACATCAGTGTTGGATGCTATTTTAGAAGAACTGTAGGCTTAATGCTCAGTTACACACTGGTGTTTGGTAGAGGCCTAAGTTACAACAGCACAGCAGCCTTAGGGAAAGAAAAACTTTTTTCTTGGGAACTCAACAGGTTACATGTTTCAAAACCTTCACTTTATAGAACTCTTTATGGCATGTAGGGTTGTGGCTGTACCTGGCTGTTGCTTCAGGGCATTTCCTAGGGTCGGACTACAGTGTGGCCAGACCTTATCAGAAAGAAGTTAAGAAGTTAACAGAAATACAGATAAATTGGCTAGAGGATTTTATTATTTTTTTTTTATTGCTCTAAAAGTGGAAAGAATCTGAGCTATGACATTGGTCACAATTAGTAATAGAATCACAATTTGTACTGAGTAGTACAGTTGGGTATAGTACTTGTAAATAGTGCATTACAGTCTGCTGTAGTGTGTTTTATCTTCTGTGAGTGGCTGCCATAATTTTTAATAAACTTCTGTGTTTTTCTTTTTCTTTTTTTTAAATCACCTTGCTTTCTCTTAATATGTCTGACAGGGAGCATTAAGTGGAGGAGAAAAAAAGAACACAAAAACCCCATGCGTAACACATGGGATTGCACTTGCCAACTGTCCTGAATTGACTGTGTCTCTAGAAGTTACTCAAGGGGAAAAGGAGGACGAAAGAGTATGGATGTGTTCCTCTTTGAGGCCTCTGGGGACTGCTGAGAAGCAGACAAGCAATGCGTCTTCTGTGCCAGATGCTCTTTCCTGTTTTGGTGGCTTTTTTTTTTTTTTATCCTGTCAGCTCCGCTATAGCCTCTGTATTTATACAGCTCAGGAAAATGCTTATCATGTCATGGCAGGTAATAACCTAAGAAAGAGAGGTGTATTGCAGGAAAGGCAAAAATAGAACATATAAGAATTGATGAATAGGAACAAGAAGCCTGCTAAGGAAGTTGTCTGTGTTCATCTGTCTTCGATCTGCATAGTGCTGAAAAACTGCACTGTCACTAACTTACACCAAAAGGCAAAGTATGGGTTAGAACAAATGCTATTTTAATAAGAGGACCTAGGCAGGAATCAAAAGTTAAATTGGAAAATACCAGCTTTGTAAAATGTTTTTTGTTTTTCTGGCCTATTCTGGTTGTACAAGTGTGGAGATTTTAGTCACAAGCTGAAAACCGTCTGTTCTGATTTACCTAACATTAGAATCCATAAGCAAAGTTCCACAAATTGTAAAGCAGAAATTTGGACAGAAAAACTGTAAACTTCTGGGAGTTGGGGTTCTTTGGACCCCTATCTGCATAAAAAGCTAATTTCATAAATAATATCAACTTTCTGGAAAATATATGCAGCCTGTCTAGAGGTAGCAGAGAGTCAAGGAATAAATGGCATCATACTGCTGAACATATCCACTAATTTTAGTTTTAATTCAAAAGATTTTGCAGACCTTACTGATAGTTTACACTGCAGTGACTTACTGTTTGTTTAGATTTCAAGACAAAGTGACAGTTTGTTTTGCTTTGTTGTCAGACTAGTTAATGCCATTGAGGGACCACAAGCCTCTGTGTTTATAACAGGCTTGATCCTCTCACTTTGAAAACTTTGATTTTGATTGGTTGTTTGCTGAAGGTCATATTTGATGAAAACCTTTGTTCATGCAATTCTTAAAATACTGTCTTCCCCCCCCAGAGATGGCTTTTAAAGCAGCTGAAGAAGCTTTTTGTATTTGCCCAGCTTATTAGAATTTAGATTAATTAAGTTTGTAATCAGATTTCAAGCATCATGTTCCAGGCTAGGGATTTCTCTTAGTTTGTTTCAGACGTCACTCCCAGGGCAAATTCTGCTAAACTGTATTTTCATGCTTTACTGAGAAATGATTTCAGGTTTTGATTTCCATTACAGAATCATTAATATTGTTAATGAGAGTTCTCATGGATAAGCACACTTAAGGAGGATCATCCCTGGGAATTGGCAGTATTATAGTTCTGAGCATTTGTTAATTAGATAGAATTGGCCTATAAGATTGTCAGATTTCAGGTGGATTTATATGTTTATTTTTGTTTGAAGAGTGACTTTGTTTGTAGTGACTTGGGTTGTGGGATTTAAAATGGAAGTAATGCTGGTTGTTGTAGAGAGTGGGGTTAACATTCTGATCTTTTCTCAGTTGCTGTATACATAAACCAGCCTGTTGCTCCATTCCAATTCTGTCCAAATTCTATTCTATAGTATTAACTTAGGACTATTACCTTCTTTTAATACAACTGATAGAAAAATCATCTTGCATCAGGCAGGAGCAGTATCTAGTCTAAAATTTCAGACATAGGAATACTGTAAAATCATCTTTGATGTCCTCTTGCAGAGGATTGTGAAACATTCCATCAGAACTCTTTTGTACTCCCTTCAGGTGGTTAGTGACTAAATATGAATTTCTTTTTATCCTGACCACCTGAAAGGCTTCAAGATTGCATACCCAGACAAGTGAAAAATGTTTTTGGAATCCTCACTTCAGTGTATTTTTTCAACAGTAATATTTACAGTTTTTTAGATTACCATAAATGCTAGAGATTCTTTAGTGGTGCTCTGTGGAAGATTTCTCTACTTGTCTTGCTACATAAAAAGCAAATAGTTTGTAAAAGTTAAAATTACCAAATTGCCTCAGTGTAGAGAATGGGTGGGAAATTCACTGATTAAAGATTTTTCTGTGAATGGGAGAAGAGTTAGAGGAGAGATGTAGCTTTTATAGCATTGAAGATATAATAGAAGCACTTAGCTGTGTTCCCTAAACGTGCTTTGCACCACTTGAAGAAAAAAGTGGAAATACTTTCAGGGAACCAAAATATGCTGTTGAAACTGATGATACTGATCAACATCTTACTGATGCTTAATGCATCTAGCTAATGGCAACATAAAAACAAAATAACTCTTACTTAGATTGTTTTATTACATCTCTTTGATATATGAGCTCCCATAGTTTTTCTCTCTGCTGTCTTGAGAACCACTAGAACCAGAAGCCAGTGAATTTATGAACTCTGCGAGTGCTGACTTTCAGATGGCATACAGTATTATGCTGCCTTGTTATGTAAAATAGGCCACTGTAGTCTGCAAAAGTAGAAAGTTGGTACACAACCATTGATACTTTAAGGACTGGTTCTAGACCTGTGATTTGGTAGGGACAACTATTGTTACTTTTGGGGTTTTTTGTTTTGTTTTGTTTTTTTTTAAATCATCTCCGTTGAATTCTTCTTTGGGCTTGTGTTCTTTAGAAGGCACAGTTAAGACTACTGAGTTTACATGCATTTGTATTCATTATTGTTGCATAGAAATTAAAGATGAAGCTATTAGTGTTCTCACAGGCAAAATCAGGGAAGATTTAGTGTTAAACCTGCAGGAGCAATTTCCACTAGAGTAATGAGAAAAGAATGGTGGCTTGTAATTACTCATGGAAGGTCAGATCATACAGTAATGTTAAAAGGGGAAAACCCCCAAATACTCCATGTAGTTTTATGCATTTAATGTTGATTAGGTTTTCTGATGTAAGTGCTGATGCAGAACCAGAAGAAATTCAAGTTTCAGTAGTCAGAGCTTCCCCTCCACCCCCAGGCACATGTACTGGATCTGTATCTGTTCCATTTTATTGCTGGGTGGAAACAGCGTGAAGAAAGCTGAGTCATATTAACAGATCAGTTATCCTTACCATGCTTGCAGCTTTGAGTGGTGAAGGAGGACTAGGTGTGGTGGCCTCTCCTCCACCCTCCTCAATGTACAGGGGGCGAAGGGGAATTTTTGCTCCCTATCTTCCTGTCACTTCCGCATGGCTTTTGTCCTAGAGGAATGTTATTTTGAGTCTTCATTTTTAATACTGTCAAAATAATCCACTTTTGTGTGATACCTGTCTCTAAAGTTTTCCAACTTGCATACATACCTGTCTATTCCATCAATTTTAAACTGGAAGTGGGGTACATGGAAGTTTTCTAGAATCCAAGTAACTGGGTGCTCAAGGATGCATGTCCATTTATAAAAGCAAATTTTATGTACATTAACAATCAGAAACGACGCAGGTAACCACAGCACAAATCCAGTGATTATATAGAATTATTAGTTTTTTTAATAATAAAACTGCCATCAGATAAAATACAAATACTGTGGTGAAGAGACTGGAAGTGTAAAATGCCAGTGTCCTTAAAATTAACAACTTGGCTTGGTTTTTGATGATGTTCCTCTGAAGATTTAAAAAAAAAAAAAAGAAATTGGAAAGTCAGCAGTTTGCTTTCAATAAAACTTTTATAAACTCTTTCAATGCATGTATATTTTCAAATTGTGGTGCCCCTCCTTTTTATCTCAGTTCTGAAACCTTTGACACTATATAAAACTAATTTCCACACTGACATCTGGTGGTAGTTCTGAAATACTGTGTTGCTCGAAATGCTATGTATGGGTATTTTGCAGGTCTAAGCATTAGATACTGTCCTCTCCAGACTTTTTAAAGTGATCTTGCTATCATCTTAAAATTTCAAATGATCATCATCAGACCTTTATGCAGCTTCCCACAAGGCAAAGTAATGAATAAATGAGTAATTCCTCAGTATTTATATGATTGTGCTCGGCTGGTATAATGAATTAAAAAAAAGCATCTGGAGCGTGTGAAGGCAGTGATACTTCGAGTTAATTCTTTCCTAAAGAATTCTTGTAAGAGCACAGTGGCATAGTTGTATTGAGGTTCTGTTGACATATTTATAATAACTATATAGATATATAGAAATGTTGGGTGGAGTAAATGAGCTCAGGAGAAGAGCCACATCATGCATAGTCATATTATGTGGCTGTATCCAGAGTCCAAAACCGGCTGTCATGGTGATAGTTTGACTGGTCTTGACTCCAGTCCCGATAAGGTCTGGTGTATGTCAGTAAAACAAACAGTAAGAGTCATGACAAAGCCCTTCAAGATTGCCACAGTAATGGTTGCAAGGGCTTGCTCTATCCCTTACGCTGATAGGTGTCAGGTTCATTTTAAGTTCCATTTAGAAAATATTTTAAATCACACAGCCTGTAAGAGGGACTGGATCAGAAGAATGAAAGTGCAAAGTTTTATTGTGCCATGGGTCTGTGAATCTATTTAATATTCATATCCCATCGTATCAGTTACACCATGTCATGTGCCCTTTAGTCACATGAATATTATGACTGTACCTGTAGAATAAGCTGCTTATAAAAGTAGACCTATATTTCCTTCACAGGGGATTGACAACTTGGGTTCCCTATTCTTTATTTAGTTCTGTCTCAGACAAGCTCCTGTAGATGCAGCAGACTGATTTTTATTAAGTTTTATTAAGTATTTATCATGTAACAGTTCCTTAAATGGTAGTTCATTTTACGTGTGTAAAATTGAGCTAAGTGCTGCTTTTCATTGCCAGAGTAATGGCAGCCATTAATTGATCCTAATGCTACAAGGGTTAGCTTCAGCTGTATAACTTTTGTTTTCTTTTTTGTGAAATTTCTGCGTGAGCCCAAATAGGCATATTAAGAAAATTTGGATAATAGTTCATTTGGACACACAGATAAGAATGTTTCATATTTAAGTAGTTGTTCATTAATAAGAGTAATGGAAAACAGTTCAAGAGCATCTAAATCAGATAGTTTAATATGGTATATAATCCCCTATAATCAATGATGTGTATAGAGGGTGATTCAAGTCCAAAAGACTGTGAATTACGCATTATATTTAAACTTCTAGGCAAAATAGTTTTTATGAATAGTGGTAATTGATCTGATAAATAGCAAAGGATGTTGAAAAGGAAGTTAAGTAATATATTGTTTTAGTATCTGTAATGTATAATTGCTGGAAACTTGTAATAATTTTATTTTTTTGTGCCTTCAGGTTAACCTCAATATGTTTTGTCATATGTTATGTACATTACCACAGACTGTAGAATCAATGACAGATTTTTTTTTAATTGTAATCATTTTTTGTATTTTTTAAGCTTGTTGTTTACTCTGTTTTTATACACTTCTGCATATTTATTGAGATTTTTGTATTTATCTTTCTTTCTGCTAAACAGGTATTATTGAGACTGCAGATCTGCTGGACCGTGAGACTACTTCACATTACTGGTTAACTGTTTATGCAACAGACCAAGGTGTTGTGCCTTTGTCATCTTTCATTGAAATCTACATAGAAGTTGGGGATGTTAATGATAATGCTCCTCAGACCACAGAACCAGTTTATTACCCAGAGGTCATGGAAAACTCACCTAAAGATGTATCCGTCATTGAGATTGAGGCATTTGATCCAGATTCTAGCTCAAGTGAAAAATTAACCTACAAGATTACAAGTGGAAATCCACAAGGGTTCTTTTCAATAAACCCCAAAACTGGTAAGTAAATAGTGTTTTGGATTTTTTATTTTACATATGAATTAATCAACATCTTTGCATAAACACCTATCAGGCAAAATCACGATCTTTGGTTTAATGTTGTAACCATGCTTTCACAATAGTTAAGAGTTAAGCTGGTATCTTGGGCTGTGTCAATATTAGTAAGTTATACGAACAAGTAGAAGAGGATTTGAGAGTGAAGCAGTTAGTTCAAAGCACTTGACATCCATATCATATACATTTTGGGAAGGCTTATTTCAGTGTAGTAAGTGGAAGACATTTATTAACTGCAAAGTCACTTGTCCCACAAAGGGACTATCTTTGTAAGTAACTGTTGAAAGAGCAGTTATAAGAAATACATAATCTGGAAGGTAATTTGCAGATGTGCTTGTAATGTAATGACAAGAAAGAGTCTGAGTTCAGTGGTTGGTTGGAAAGCTTTGGAAAAAACATGCTGAGGTTTTAAGAGGAAAGTACAAATACAAGAAACATGTGACCTTTTAGTAACTGTGCATTACAAGTACGGAAATGGGGGGGGTGGCAGAGAGGTAGGAAACAAATAAAAGAATCCATTTTAACTGAAGCTACACAGTGATTTTGAAAACAATGTAAAGGTTGCCTACCATCCCTTGCTTCTGAATAAATGTAGAGAAAATAGTACATATACCAGCTGGTTTTTTCACAGGTTTTTCCTAACAGCAAAGAAGGGTTTGATTTTAATTAAATAATATTTTGCTGTGTTGGATGCAGCTTAGCTTTTCATATGTTGCATTTAGGTACTGTTTCACAATACAAATTGCAGGAGATGCTTCTGATGTACTCAGCCAGAAATTTCCTCTCAGAATCCAGAGGTTTTTGTACTAGAGGAGCTGTAGTGATGCAGAGAGTGATTTTAATACATAACAAACCTTTAAGTAGAAGGGAACAATAGAAGCCTTCTTCATTTAGATCTTGCTTATTTGTGGAGAGACTTTCAGGGGACTTAAAGGAGCGAAAATTGGGTGAAAAATGTGTTTTGAAGGCTGGGTTCATACTATAGCCTTTATTCTGTTTCATAGTTTTTTCAGCTCAGGGTATGAAAGACTTGTGTGCTGTATCAGCTGTAATTGCTGTGTCAGCAAAGCTCTGACTGCAAACACAGGTATGTTATTTGGGTTATTTCTAACAATAACTTCTTTGTCAGCATATGCTGCATCTGCTGGTGATGAGATCGCCAGGAGGGACATATAAAATAGTTATAGCAACAGAAGATCTTTATCATAGTTAAAGCCTCCATCTAAATACTATATTTACAGAAGAATTGGGTTTAGAGCAAAGACAGTCTTAAGAAGTAAAACAAGAAAAATTCAACTGCAAAGTCTTCTAAAGTGAATGCAGGAACTTTGTCTCTGGGTGTTCTAGTTCTATTTGTCTTTCTTTGCTTACACATGATGACAGAGGAAAAGAATTCTGCTCTTCTGTTTACTTCCTTGCCCTTTCTGTTTTTGAAAAGTGCTGTTTGCCTGCTGCTTCGATATTTCTTATTGTCTCAAGCAGTGATATTGATAAAAATAGGAGTAAAATTGCCTGTGAGCTGGGTGGCAAGAACTGAGTGATGGCAGTGTTCAAATTGCAAGTGAACATAAACTCTACCTACATTCATTTAGTATTTACTTTATAACGGGCCAACCATTGTTGATTGCTGTTTCCTTATTTTTTTTCTGTAGCCCATTTTCTCTTTCTTCTGGTCCTTTCCTATTTGTCTCTGCCTTCTGTATCAAAATGTAGCATTTTTCGAATTTTGGTTTAAAACAAGACACTTGCATGCTTCCCTTTCCTGAGTTTTGAGATTAAGAAACATTTTTATTTAATGGATAGAAAAATTAGGGCAGCAGGAGATTGTGACTTGTCTTCAGACAGTTTGTAGTTTTCCACATCAGCTACTGAGACAGTAGCTTACAGCCAATTTCATTTATGTTAGAAAGGAAGTTTGAGGGAGCTCAACACACTAGATGGTGAAGTGATTAGGAACACTTAATAGAAAGCTAATAAAGATTATTTTTTTTTTGTCGAAAGAGTTTTTAACCTGTCTTTATTGTAGCAGTCATACTTAGTGAGCAAGCACCGTGGTTTGTATTTCAGAATACAAGCACTGAGAAGACAACAATCTCCCTCTAATTTACATTCCACAGGAGAATTATTTTTTTTTTAAATACCTATTCCTGTGATTTTTAACTGTAAATTTATTTGTGCCTATTATTGTTAAAATTGTAAGGCTAGATAGATATAATAAACATAGAGAGAAGGGGAATAGAACACGTGGGCAGAGGAGAAGAGAAGGGAAACCTCTGTGTGATTTCTGTTGTATTCCCAGAGCACAGTCAAATAATTTCAACAGATATTAAATAGTGCTGTCGTGTATATTGTCTTCCAGTTATGAAGGACACTGGTTTTCATGTCATCTAATGGGCTGTCTGTTTTTTCTTGTACATGTTCAGTTTGAAACTGTCAATCTACAGTAGGCACTAATGTAGTGATCGAGTTTTGACTGAGGTTATCAGTTTCAAAACGTCCTAAGTGTCTTCTAATAGAAATCAAATCTGTTTAATTTCAATAGGTTTTATGTGGGGTAAAACCACTTTCAGTAGGATTGGGATGTTACGGATTTGAAAAATCACTTTAAAAGACACTAGTTATTGTTGTAGTTGTAACACAGTGTATTTTATCTCCCTCAGTTAATTAAAATAGGTCTCAGATGAAAAGTACATTTGACTAGAATTACTGAGATAAAATCCTGTCTCGTTTGCTTATTCAAGTTTGTTACTCTTGTTGGACCTTGTGAGGCTATTGCACTGTGAGGTATTTGTCAAAGCAAGAGAAACCTTCACAGGGCCCCAGGTTTCCCTTCCAGCCAAAGGAGGGGAGGTAGGGCTGGAATATGAATCAAGTCTTTAACTGTGTCCCATTGTAACATTGAAGGTGACAGAGTGAGAGTTAGGCATGTGTTACATTTGTTACTTTGGACTGCTGCGCAGCCCAAAGGTGAAATGAGGACTGTGATGGCATTCAGCCCCAAGTCAGGGGAAGGCTAGCGGTGGGATTCTTAACATATGTGGTGAGTGTGGAAAAATATATTTCAGCTGCTCTACGTTATTGTCTTCTCTCCAGGTCAAGGATCCATCTTCTTCTGTCTCTTTATAGAATTTAACATTATCATATTATGGTAGTGTTAATAGTATTTCCAGGAAAGAATTAGAGCAAAGACTAATTGCTCAAAGACAACTTTCATGCTTAACCTGAACACAACTGTCGATAAATGTGTAAGTTATGGTGACTATATCTGCTTAACTTCTTGCAAACCAGCTTGTAATTAAATGCAGAATTAATTGACAAAACAGTAAGAGTTCCAAGGCGTTTTAATATTTTTAGATGGAAACAGTTGGAGGTGGCAGAGTTTGATAGCTATTCAGAACACACCTCCTGGGACTCTGGCTAATCTCACCACTTAACCCTAGAGCTGTTGCACTGAGGATCAGAAAAGATTTGCACTTTTAGCAACACTCAAGTAAAGCAGAGGATTACATAGCAGTAAACAAGTTCTGGGTTTTGTGCTTTGGAACTAACAATGTACAATGTTTTTTCTGGTATGTATAATAGAGAGTAGTAGGGAATATTTTACTGTTTCTTATGGGTGCGGCTTATTTGCTTGTGAGTTATTCAGGTATCTTTATATTTCACAAGTACCTTGTAACAGCGTCAAAGACTTTGAAACTTAATTATCAAAATAGTCGTAGTTGCTAGTTTCCATATTTCATTGGATGCATTTGGATATGTGTTGTTGGAGAAAGCAATGAGATGGACAGCAAATGGATGCTTCAGGGAACAAATAATGAGCTATTTCACTTAGAAGTCAATGATTTAATTCCAGTCTAGTTTTAGGACTGAAAAGTTTTGCATATCACTCATGTAAACTCCATGGTTGTATTTCCAAAATACAATTGAATACTGTATTGTTTGAATTAAACTACTGAATACTTTTATTTTTACATTATCAAAATCATACTGAGTGGACAAACACATTCTTTCCTTCTGTCTTTGGTAATTTCATATTATCTTTGCTTATTGCTTTTAAGGAGGAATATTGGAAGTATTGATAGTTGATAGAGTTACAGTAATTTTTCAAGTAGAACATGTACTTATTATGGCATCTATCAATCATTGTGGGATTGCAAATGTCACGTGAAATTAGAAGAAAGGTATTCACCTTTTACTGACCGCCAATAATAGCTCAACAAGGCATATGTAAAACAGGGAAATTTAAGAGCTAAGAAGAAATCCTTAATTGCTGCAGGACAGAGCCATTAGACTGAACTCTCTCTAAACTTAGCTCGCTGAACTCCCCAAGGCTCTGTGTCAGTTTCCACATGGATGGAATGGTTTCCCCTTGCACTATTTAGAAATGCAGCTTTTAGTCAATGGTGCAGGCTTTCTGTGATTTGCATCTCAAAGACTGCTGAGTTAAGGTGCCTGAAAAAGAAATTATAATACCTTGTAAGTGGCAGTATGCACAGTGGCAATGGCAAAATGTGCATTTGCATAATGAAACAAGTTCCAATTCCCTGTAGTATTCTCTGTAGCAAGAAACTGGAATCCTAACCAGGTATCCACATTTTTTATTACCTTGCCCATGTATTCAGGCAGGAAATAATTTCAGATCTTTTTGCCAATTTGGTACACTTATTTCCACTACTCCAGGGCTGCTGTTACATTTATTGTAATAACTAGATTCGGCCTGGGGAAAGAATCAGGATTGAGTAGCAAATAACACTTTCTCAAAAAGCCATGCTTTACTTCAGAAATTTAAAACAGTAATAACAAATGAGGCATGGAGTTACTTGACATTGCTTCATGTACCACTTTGGAGTCAGATTTGCACAAATGCTGATTGCAGAAGTATAGCTTTCTATACTTTCAATGCAACTTGATATGAAAATGATGCATACCTCCAAAAAATAGACTTGGGCTCATAACCTGGACAGAAGAATGACAAAATTAATTTTAGGTGTTAGTTTCCCTATACTTCAGTTTTACACATACAAAACGGGAATAATTTCATGACCTAATTGATTGGGAGTGCTGTGAAGATAAATGCATTCATATTTATAAAGCATTTGGGTAGCATCATGAGAATGCCACGGACATTTCTTTGAGGACATTATGAATCCTGTGGTGTAGGAGTTAGTCTATTTAGATAATGCCTTTCTTACATAGGGAATTCCAGCAGAAGCATTAAGTAATTGCCCATTTCAGAACATAGTGTGTCCTGTGCTCCCAATGAGGCCTGTGTATATGCATCTTAATGCACACATGCAAAATAGTCAGGCTGATGTGGCTATCTTCACTCTGGAATTTCCTAGTATGAGTGACTAAATCTGAAGATAACTGTCTAGGGTTTAGTATTATTTGACAAAACTTATGCTTTTATTTTCTTTTTTTCTTTTTTTCCCTAGACTCTTTTTTTGCTATCTCGTTTTTGGAAGTACTTACATTAAATTGATCTGTTTCACTTGTTAGCCTCTAGCAATCATTAGAACTTTGTGAAATTATAAAATGGCAGTTGCTCATTGGCAAATCATCTACCTCACATGATTTTATCCTTTTACACTGTTTGTAACCTTTAAAGCAGGGTGTGTGTGGGGGGGTGTGTGTGTGTCCGATTTGGAGACTCTTTGAAATGAAATAGGAAATGGGTAGAGCTGCAAACAACTTCCAAGGGTTTCCGATAACACTGGAGAATTACTTAGTGAGGAAATGAAGGGCCAGTGACCGCACAGTAGTATTGGCTTCAGCTTAACAAAGGAAATCTTTGTTGTTTAGCTACTTGTGGGTTTTAATCCCAATTGACCTAATATTTTAGAACTTGAATAAAACCAGTATTGCTACATTGCACACTAATGTGATTGAAAGTTGAATAAAGACCCAAACACTGAAATTATTCTTGTTACTTTTGTAGCTGGCAAACAACGTCAGGCTCAATTATTGTTCATTCATGTCACACAGCTCGAAGTGTATGTAGCTGCCTCCATGTGCCCAACTGTTTACCTGTCACATCCAGAGAAAATAAAAGTATTTGATTACATTGTCTCTAGAACAAACTTTTTTTTTCTTTACCTCTACTGAAAATGTGACCAGAATTAACCCAAATATTTGTTGAACTGCAGCCAGAGAGGATTACGTGAGTAGACAAAAGTTTGTGTAGAGACACATTTGGAAAGAAAGTTTAATTCTGCAAAAAGCTACTTTTGTTTTGCTTTGAAATTAATATTTAAAGCATTCAAATTGCTATTAGACTAGTGGCTTTTAAGCTGGTCATCTTTGGAACTGGAAAAACAAGTTCGTATCAGTGAAATTTCTAATAACATCTTTGCATCCACTCACTCTACAGCATTTAGGGATTTAGCACTTGAATATATAAGAAATTTGCTATAATCCAGGCATCTATTTTTTAAAATACTTGGAAGCATTTATGTAGAGATCACTTCTTTTAAATTTTAGGTGGTGGTGTTGTGTCTTTTTGTTTTAAATTTTATTTGTTCTCTTACGTCTCTTTGGAAAAAGATAAATGGTAGAAGCTGGGAAAATAAGCAGGAAGCACAGCAGTCCTTCCCTTCTCCTTTTTCTGTCCCTGGAACTACATAAAAACTTCAGGTAATACCCTGCCTTGTCCATGTTGTAAAGCAGAAGTTTAAGAGAAGGTGAGGTTTTCCTTGACTTATCCCATATTCTGATGCAGAAATGGTGATGGAGGTAGACTCCCTCTATATTGCATGTTCTTCTAAGATGGAATATATAACATGAGAAATTATAATTCTATCCAGGGAAGAGACAGTGATCAGAAACTGTTATGAGCCAGTGCCACTTTCACACAGCCTTTCAAAAATACCACTCTTTCCTTCATAGTCTGAGTAGTGTAACTTAATGGATTTTGTGAATAAAATAAAAGATCAATTCCAGCAAAAATACAGTTATGCATGAAGTAGTATGTGAAAATATCTCCGTGGAGTAATAATCTGAAATTTTTCTACCTGAAAAATTCATGGTGGATCACAGTCAAAAGCTAACTAGGATTTAGCTATAAAATTCTTTTTCAGCATTTCTGAAAGCTGAGACAAGACCTTTGTCAGCAGTTTGTGATCATCTCTGCCATGAGGTCTTTACATATGGTTCAGTTACAAAAGCAGTTCCCTTTAAATCGGTAGATAAAAGACTGGTGTGCATTCCAGACTTGTTCTAGTAGTATTCTGTAGGAAATAACATGTGATTGCAACAAAAAGGGGTGGGAGGATAAAAAATAAATTAAAAAAAAAAAAAGCCAACAACATTGTATAAGTCTCAAAATTCTCACTTAGAAACTAGTATTTTAGAGTTTAGATGTATAGGGAGTTGGGGGCCTCAGAAGAAAGCCTGTAATGGTGTTGGAAAGGTCTTAATGTTCAGAGTGTTATTTGAACAACTGTCTTTGTACTTTTGTAAATGCATATGTCATTCATAAACCATTCCTAACATCAAAGGAGAGAAGACAGTAAGGGCAATTGTATCTAACAGAGTTGTGATACTGTACCTCAAAAGAAAATTCCAAGAATGTTGTTAACCCTGAAATATCTCAAAGTGCTAATCTATACCTCATTTATCCATATATAGGAAACAATGGAATAAGGCAGTTCTTTTCAAGGCAGTTCTTTTTTAAAAAATAAAATTAAGGAGGAAAAAAAAAAGTAATTGTTTTTATTCAAAGTGTTAGTTTGTACTGTTTTTTTTTCTGGCATGCTGCTCTAAGTTCCTGACTCAGTTCCTTTAAGATAAAAAGGTTTACATCCAGTGTCAGTACTATGCAAAATGTTGAAAAAGCCTCTGCCAAATCACATTTTAGAAATTGTTTTACAAAAAGATACTTCCATAATATGATGTGCTTAAATACTAAGAAGCTTTAACTAGACATTTTAATTTCTTACTTCACTTAGAATATATCACTGTAATTTATCAATAAGTTTTACACAGCTGTTCTCATACTTTGCAAAAAAACCACAAAAACCAAAAATTAAAGTCGTATCAAACTTTCTGCTCTTTTCCATAATATATTTTTCTGTTTGTAGAATTTTAAATTCCAAAAAGTTCAGTAATTTCTCATGTTATTTACACTTGTTCTCAACCAATGCCATCGTTAATTATATTTTGTAATTGCAACCGAAACATTGTTTTGTGACTAAAAATCAGTCTTAGTAAAAACAGTTGAAGTACATGAGAGCAATTTTGACGTCAAGGCAATAGCCAACATGGAAACTCTGATATTTGTCTTTGAAATCATATATTCTTAACTCAGTGTAATAACTTTCTAGATCTGTTTCAAAGTTTAGGGCGTTTGTGTAGCAAGGTATAGTTACAATGCGGACTGGAGTTTGTAATTGTTGCTATCTAACTGCAACACATTCCTGCTTGTTAGTGAATTTTTTTGGTGAACTCAATGCAAGAAATAAAAAATTGAATTTTGTCTACCTACCCTGCATTTCAGAGAGGCTATTTACCAACTATAAATACCTTTACCTCAGAGCAAATTCCAAAGGCTATATATGTTCTTCGTGAATTTGTCATTCTTCCTTAATCCATGCGTGTGTTGCAACAGTTTTATGGTAGATTAATCATGAAATTTTAAAATGTCTGTGACAAAACTAACTTCAATCTTAACTTTCAAAACTAACTTCAATCCTTTAATAATTGGTCTTAAATACTTCTCTCAAATAATTGTGATTTTAAAAAAATATATTAACAATATAGTGCTGCCTACTAGATGCTGAAAAAAATGCTTTTTCTTTGTTCACGGGGAAAAAGAGAAAAAGACTTAGGTTTGGAAGAGAATGTGCAGTATCATTCTTTGTTCAAGCACTATAAAAGCAGTAAGATTATGGCAGGTTTGAAATGATCTTTCAAGATGTGAGGTTTTATGGCAATAATTTTGTACTTAACTATTGACAATGGTAGATCTTAAAATGAGATGATAAAGGCAAGTGATGAAGTTCACATTACTTGAAGAGTTAATTACTGAAGGCATTTGAGCTTTGAATTGGTGTGGCTTTAGTATACCAGATGGTGCTGAAGACAAGAACATTTTTGCATGGTAAGCAAAGAGATAACAAAAATGTATAGTATTGTGTTGATAGTAAGATTGAAGTTCATTCTACAGAAAATTTATCATCACTTACTACTTCTTTTCAGTAAAATTCAAACCACTACCTTGGTTTTGTTATTTTCCATTCAAAATTAGCTAAATTAACCTTTTTTTCCTTTGTGATTTCATCTTATACTGCTTCTGACTTACTGTTCTGGTTTTTGTCGTCTTATGTATGAGAGAAACAAACTACCAAACTAATGTGATTGACAGTGAAACTGAATACATCCTAAATGCTTTCAAGCACTCCAAATGCAGGATCTTAGACTTAGGTTTATTTGTCTAGTATAGCTATTTGGTGTGTGTGTGATTATTTATATATTTCTTTTCATTATTCCCCAAATAGTTTTACTAGTAAAAGAATTACCCAGAAGCAGTTATACCACTGTCTTAGTAAATCCAGTCTGAAAAGAATGTACTCTGACATTTTTTTTTTTTTACTTCATTTGAAATCTAGTTGAAATAGGAGCTCTACAGTGTTTATTAGAATGGATGACTTAGTTATTTATGTGAAGTGTTTTTTCAACTTTATACCATACGTTAATAATCTTTGGTGGGTTTCTTGTCTTTGCTCCCTGCTTTGCAATCACTAAAATGATTAATGATTACTCTGATCAGCAAATTCCAGGTCTTTGTATCTGGATACTGTTAAAATAGCTCAGGGAAGTGACTCTCTACTTCAGATGCGCACCTTGCACTTACATTCTGTAGTGATAGGATTGAATAGTTTAGTTGCCTGGTTACTGATTAATGTAGTGACTGGTGGTATGAAATTCTGGCCACAGGTTCAGGTAACTTAGTTTTTGACCCTATATACAAAACTTACAGTGTGCCTTGGCAACAAGTAACAAACTCATAAACACTGATATTACTGTACTTTGATAAATGCCTAATGTGCTGACAGAAGCATGCACCCGTGGACTGGTCTATTTATCCTTTATTTGATGCAGTCCTGACTTGGGCAGGACTGAGATCTGTTACTGCTTTACAGTTTTCATGGCATACCATTTGAAGGGCAAGACATTTACTCAGCTGGGGTAAATGTACCAAAAATGTTTTTTGTGGATGAAATCCAGAGCATATGCATCAGCATCTGAAACAGAAGTAAAGAAGTGCCTAAATGAAAAGAGAAGATGATGTGAAGAGCAAGCAGAGTATATAGTTCTGTGAAAGCACTTTAGACATTTCAGTCTGGAGTTTACCCATGTGCCTGTACACTGTGGGAATGTCCTGGCTTTTGCCTGCATGCTGCAGATGGGAATTGAATGGCGGAAGGCACCGAAGCTGTTAAGGACTGCACTGGTTGAGTGCAATCATGCTATGCTTAACAGAAAGGGAACACTGATTTCAGCACAGTGTACTGCAGCAGGTCTCACTTTTAATTTTTCTAAAACCATTTGTAGGGTAGTGTAATTCATTTGGAAAACTACTCCTTAAGCCCCAAAAGTGGATTTAAACTTCCTGGAGAAGTCTATTAAGCCACAGGCTGTAAGCTATGCCAGGCAGAAGTGGTCTTTGTTCTACCTAAAGAACTGCATAGGAAAAGAAATAAGATTCAGGAGGTTAGGGGGAACAAGAAAGCAACAACATAACTCTGTGTAGCTGATCAGCTCTGTCAGCTAAGAGAGGGGAAAGAAGAACTGAGCTCTCGATTCCTCTTGAAATGTTGCTTTTAAATGTTTTTCTTAAGCAGAGGAGTCATTTGCAGCCATCTAATGTATTTGTGAATGATACTGCTCGTTTCTTTTGGGACTATATGTTTACAATCATATTTTCAGAACTTGAAAATGACTGGTGACAGTTCTGTTGCTGGTTTTATTGAGAGCTGTTAAAGTGCTTAAGACAAGGAAGAGTTTAGGAATGAAAAGCAAGTCAAATTTCTAAGGAAGTATTTTTAGGACTGTGTAAAGTAATGCTGTTCGGCTCCTTTATTATATGCTTTCTGCAGTATGATAGCTGTTTAGGATTATGATCTTGTTTGATTTTTAGCTCAGCAGCCTGCCTTTGTGGTGATACATTACAACAGCACACCATCTAGCTTATAATCATCATCTACACATGACTGGTGAGACATGGAGTTCACATTTTGTCAGCTGCAAAGCTGAAATATCTTCTTACATCCCTTTGCTATTACTTTTCGTTGACCTATTTTTATTAACCTGTTTATTTACTTTGATTGTGAAGCCTTGTCTTGGTTTACATAGAAGAGAAGATTTGACTACAGTATTGCCAAAAAGCTCATCTGAACATCTTTAGAAAGGAAATGTGGGCCTTTTCTGATGGCCACTGATTGTAAAATAAGTGAGGTGTAAGTCATAAATCAAAATCAGCTGAAAGGAGGAAGACTGAAAAAATATTTGGTTTTCTGTGGTACTGATGAAACAGTCATGGATTATTGTACTTATTTGTTGCCTTTTTCCATATTTCAGAAAGTGTTGTGATAGTGGAAACAGTTTAAAACAATGTGATAAGAGATCTTCCAGACAGTGAGACTTGACGCTCACTGTGTTATCAGAGATCTTTAAGACATGACTTGAGTCATGTTTACCACTTTCATGAAGAGGAAAGCGCTGATTCCAGTGGACTTCTTAGTCTACCAGACAAAAGAAGGGTATATTCCACTATCTAGAAGAGAAAGCTGTCTTGAATTAGTTATAATACCCTATTTCCTAAATGATAATGATTAGTAGGAAATCCTGCCTTGAGGTGTGACAGCATCTTTGGAGACCTAATTGGTGTTACAAAATGTATGCTGTAATTTGCCCAGTGCTTTAGGGTTGTGTTATGCAGTAGTCAAACTAGATTATCATTATAGACACATGTGAATTTAAAATCCATCCTTCCTTCAACTCTTACACTGATTTATTTATTAAGACCTTGTAAAGAAAATACCAAGATAATAGTTTTTAACGTTCATTAGTAATTTGTCACTTTTGAGGTTGAAGTGGAGTAATGAGAGCTTAAATAATACATTTTAAGTAAACTGATCTCGAAACTCATTTAATTGAATTGAATTAATGCAGTCCAAAGAAACCATTTCTGTTGACTGGTTATGGTTTGCAATGCAGAAGACAGACATTAACAAAATGTGGCCTCCTTTATATTTGATTTCAGTGTTTTGTATCTGTTGTAGCTGGTGAGAAATGTTGTAGCTGTTTTCCATATTTCCTTAAACCTTCAGTGCCAATGCATTCAAATATCAGAGAAAGTATATTTTGCTTCCTACACTGCAATTCAAGTAGTGTTATACTACATTCAGATCAAGCCTATATGTTCAAACTAATTGGAGGCATCTTAGTAGACTTGGTATCTGCTTTAGTATTTCCGATTGGTCCTGGCTAACAGCCAAACTTCTGTCCAGCTCCAGAATCTTCATCATCTCAAGCTGAATGTGCAGCTGGAAAGTCTGTGTATAATTGTAAAAGCACAAATGCATACATTTATAGGTGGTACACCTTTTGCAGGGAATGCAATATGATGTATACACCACAAGACAAAGTTTTTGAGCCGTCCTTCTCCTGTTGCAAAGACTTTTCTGATGATATTTCTTTCATCACTGAGATCACCCATGCCGTAGAGACAGCTAATCACATGGAATTAATATTAACATTCTTAACATGGTGCCCACCTCATGTTCTGTGGGCTTTTTTAATGAGATCGACATTTCAGCATTGAATAGAAGGTATTGCTGATGATGTGCTATTTTTCAGATACAGAGGTAACGTGATGTAAATGGGCACTGAGATGAAAGCTTATATGGGATAAAATAAATCCCTACTAATGTCAGCTCCCTTGTGCTATTTTCTGTTCCAGATGTAGCAGTTTTATTAATATTTACATAATTGAATGCTGTGGTTGCATTTTTGTCCGTTTAAAATAGAGTCTGAAGTAAATTTTATTTGAATACAGTTGTAACTATTTTGATTTTTCAGTACAGACAGCAGATATCCCATAGGACGTAAGCTCAAGGGAGGAAATAAGGGAAAATACAACTGTTATTTGTTACCTGGTGTGGCTTTTTTGTTTTATTTTCAGTTCATTATAGTACCTCTCCAGCTAGTGAGGAAGAACAGCTGTGGTTTATCCAAAGTCTCTCTAAATTACTAGGCTGCTGTTATGCAAATGCTTCTGATGAAGTGAGTTTTGAGACGTTGCTGAATAGAAATATTGCACCAATTCACTAGAGATACCATTTGCTCATCATTATCTTAGAAATGTTTGTTATAAACTTGTGTTTTCCTAAGGATGCTTGACCCATCTTGCCATAGTGTGCATTGATTTCCAGGTGGAATAATAGTGATGTGAATTACTGGAGCTCATTGTGTTGGTTTTGTTTGTGTGTGTGAGGGGCATCAATAAGAGGAGGCAGAAGGAAAACAAGAAAATATGATTACAAAACTATGCTCTGTGACTTCTGCTTCAAAAATGAATGCTTTGTGATGTGTTTCTCATACATGTTGACATTTTTTTCTCATTCAGCAGTGAACGGGTACTCCCCACCTCATGAATAAGGATTGAAAAACTGATTATGTTACAGACTTCTTCACAGTTTAATTGAAATAATATTTTACTCGTCACTTCCGTGGGGATATAGTATATGCAAAGGTGTGGTTATTATTCTGTTTGTGTAGAGGGAGTGGCACAGCAAGGCAAGCATTACAGAAAAGAGAGGGAGCTCAGTCTAAAAAGTTTGAGAACTTTCGTTTTCAGTAGACAGGGTACAGTGGTGACTCTTGTTGCCAGGGAGCTGACTTATACTAGGTCCAAAGATTATCACCAGATCTCTTAATGGGCAGTCACAAAAGCCACACTGCATGGGAACACTCTACCTTATTAGCATGGCCTTAATTCAGAAAAGTTCTTGAACAACTGATAAAATCTGTCAGTACAGCACTAATCATAACATACAAAAACTTTTGAAAAATAGAAAAACTTAGTGGTTGCTGTAATCAAACCTTTTACAATCTTAAGCTGTAGGGAAACACCGAATCTTACTTTTCATTTAGGAAAGTGGCAAGCAGTAAAGAGTTAAATAAAAAGAATGTCATGCATGTGTATGTGAGTCTAAATCCAGAAGTGTTACATTTCCTTTGTTGGCATTAGTTTCTGCTGAATATACAGGATATATATGGTGAAGTCTAAACCCCTCTGTTATTGGTCTGAAGTGTTTTAACAGAAGTGTAGCGTGGTTGGTTGAAAAGACTGGAAGCTTTAACAGATCAAAGCATATATATTCTTACTGGATATTTTTTCTGCATACCCATTTGAGTTGTACTGACTAGCTTCATTAACAGAACTTATATCTAGAATTAGACTTTATTTAGCAAACGTTAATATGTTGCACAGTGGTACAGGGTAGAATTCTGTCTGGAGTGCTTGCACAAAAGCATTTGTGTTTGTTGTTGATTATCTTTTTTCCCAAAGTATTAGCTGGTCTTAATGGCTCTTGATGGGGAAAAAGTGGATAGGAAACTGTTGAAAGGTGCCATCATTCCGCTCTTACGTGTTAGCAACTCTTCACTTGCTGCTATTGTGAGAGATGGAATCTAATATTGTCAGAGGGTGTAGACTGGTTATTGAATATTCAGAGAAATACAAAAATAGTGAGAGATTTCTGCTGGAATTATTGTATTTTTCCTGTGCTTATCGAGATCCTCCCCATCCTCAACCCAGCTATTCAACAGCCAGCTCCTTTAGTGCCTATGCTAAAATTTACCTTTTTCCCTTTCAACTGTGGTGAGCATTAATGCTTCCAAACTTGTGCTGGCTTTCTTCAGAGGTACTCATTAGAAAGAGGTGTTCAGTGTTTAGCTTGTGTTTCTTGAAGTTGCCTACATGTTCCTTTGCTGAAGGGAAGCAGATGAGGCATTGGTTATGCCATTTATTCACTTCCAATTAACAGTTCTGTGCTGTTCCCTATAGAACCTGTGAAACAAAAAGGTGTGGCTTGGCCAGCCTCAGCCAGGGAGTTAGGAGAAAGATTTATTTAGAATATGTGACAGTAAATATTTCCAGCTGTATTGTTCACAGCCCTATAATCTCTCTGGGAATATATAATATATTACCTCAAGGAAGATAATACAGAGTTGTCATCCGCCCCTTCTTTTCCTCTCCTATCCACCCCCCC
>WUAM01000260.1:6086484-6144509 GCA_024336885.1 Actenoides hombroni
CCCCCCCCCCCCCCCCCAAGCTTTTTCCTAAATTCACAGTACTAATGCAACATTTTTTTCCTTTTTTTTTTTTTTTACAGTCCCACTTTCTTTGTAATTAATGGCAATTATTTCATAATACCAAAAGATGTATCCTAACAATAACATACATATATTCTATGTGTTGTAAAAGTATAAAAAGATAAAGTAGGAGAGTATGGTAGATCTTTATGTCTAGAAAACTAGGTATATAATGGATTTGATACAATAGCAAGCCAAATTGCTGGAAAAACAAGGGCAGATTTGACTGTAATTGAAACAGCCATTATTTCCACTACCTATTTTTTGAAGAACAGTTGACAGCTGTAATATTGCCTTATATAAGTTTTGTTCATATTCTTTAGTACACACTGTCTGTTTTGTTCGTACACATGGACTACAACTGTATTTTTTTTCAAGGTCAGGTTGGATGGGGCTCTGAGCAACCTTATCTAGTTAAAGATGTCCCTGCTCACTGCAGGGGGGTTGGACTAGATGACCTTTAAAGGTCCCTTCCAACCTCAAACACTCTATGATTCTAGTAATATTGAGTAGCTATTCACTGATGATATACAATTCTGTTTCTATTGGCCTTTCTGTAAGTGAAATTGAATTCTTTATTGTTCTTCCTACTTACTCTATTTATCATCTGTGAGAAAAAAAATTGAGGGTTTATTGTAGCAGATCAACCTTGAAAGCTTTATAAATGGATAATTTTGCTTAGAAGACGTCTTACTATTATAAAGCTTACACTGTAGTTGGAAAAAGGAACATGAGGTATGCAGCCTGTGTTTTGATCTCTATTTTGTCCTTAATTGGGTAATTGCATCCCTGTTCTCAGTTTGACAGTTAAGGTTCAAGATGTCAGTGCTTTACTGTCACTGTAAAAAGCTACGATACTTGTGTAAAAGGCCTCATGACATTGCAGTGTCTGTCTTCTGTATCTAGCATATACTGGATTCCTGCTGCAGAGAATATGGGATGCTTTGGCCAGTAGTGGCTTAAGGTGGGGAAATGCAAATTTTGGTGTTTGCTCCATGAAAAGCTGAGTTGGGCCTATCAGGATTTACTAGCACAGGCTCAGCGCTGTGTGAACACAGCGATGGTGTTTGTGGATCAGCTTATACCTGCAAACAGATTAATGGCTGTCATGCAGCAAAGAAACTGAGTTATCTCTTGTGTCTGCATCCATGGCATAGTTAACCTATACCATAGCAAGCCATTCAACCATAATTGAGAGTTGACCGAGTTTACTTTTCGTGAAAGTCAGTAGTTAAAATTTTGAACCTACTGTAAGGGAGAATTAATTCAAGTAAGATCCTTTCATATTTAGATTTCACTGTCTTTTTGTCACCTCTTGCTCTTTGATTTTCTTCATTTAAAGCAAAACTCATCATGCCTTCCTCATCTTGCATCAAAGGTGTATCAAACTCCTGCAACAAAATCTGACATACATCAAAACCTTGTGCTTGTTCTCTCCTATTGCCAAAGGCAACTGTTTGACTCATTGTCATTGCCAGATCAAGGCAAATTGTTCTAGTTTCCACCATTAATGCATCTTTTCAGGTCATCATTTTTCTGTTATCACTAAAAATACAAATAACTATTTCTTCTGGAGAGGTTAGTAATTATTCAGATGACGTGTATAAGCACTCTTTTAATAAGGCATATGAATGCCTCTGAAAACAAGACTACATGTGAGAGAATTGCATACATTATTCCTGTCAGAAGCATAACATGAACAGAAGTGTTGGAAAATTGAACTGTGTCTGTCTTAAGGGCTACAACAGCTTAGCTTTCAGAATATTTCAGAAACCCCTAACCCCTTCCCTTAATGAAAGCAAAAATATGCAAAAATAGAGAAAACCACCTAAGAAGAAATTAAGATAGGTTAAACCAGTAGTTACTGATATAACCAAAGCTTTGTTCAGATTATTTTCTGATTAATTGTTCTTTTATGTTTACAGGTCTAATTACAACCACATCTAGAAAACTAGATCGAGAGCAGCAGGGAGAGCACATACTGGAGGTAAATAATTTCTCTAGTTCTCTGAAAAACAGTTGCTGTTAATTCATTGCTCTTTTACAGAGGATTAAGTTTACCATACTTGATTACTATATGAAGAATTTAGAAGCAAATTACTTCTGAAATTCAGTTCTTAGGTTTATTATGTTGCAATGCAGAAAACTGACCCTGTTTTATAAAACCCGTGTTGGGACTTTTTCCTAAGAGAAGTGTTAAGATACAGATACAAGGCAATTCTTTTTATTTTTATACCTGTAACCAAGATGTTCTTTCAAACAGTACAAAGATGATTGTGAATTCTTGGAATAGCTATTTTAGCCTACCTTCTTTTGCTGAATATCTCTGAAAAAGAAGAGCAGAATCTTTATTTAGCATTGAGAATACAAACAGATTGTAAGTAGACCTTTTTTTTCTGCATAATGTATTTATCAATAATATGAGTAGATGGTTGCAAAATGTGCATTATAGAGTTGGAGTGCAAGAGCATGAAATTTGTGACATAATTCTTTTATTTAGGTACATTTAATTGATCACTTGGAAATTATGTAATAGCTATTCTCATTCTCTGTCAAACAACATAGAAAAAAACCACATAGTCATCTGTGAGTCTTCGGGTTTCACAATGTTGCCATGCAGCATGACAGAATTGTACTTGACCTGCAATGAAGACCTACTATTCATAGTGATACTTAAACACTAAGATTTATCTGGAACCTTTATTGTTCCTCTCCTCAATGATATGAAAAAACCCCACTGCAATGTGAGTCAGCTAAACTAACATTAAAGCTAGAGAAACAAGTCTGGACTTGTGAAATTGTGAAAAATTGTGAAATCTCTAGAAGGGTTTTCTAATAGGAATGCAAGGACTGCATAGGCTTGGAGGTGAACGTATTCCTTGACAGCACAAACTGTCCTTTTGCAGAACTCCAGTGTACAGCCTTCCTGGACCTTTTCTGTCCCTTTGGTGCATTACAAGCTGGATTAATGCAGCTGTTGGCCCGAATTCATTTCTGTATCAGCTTTGGAAAAACTCTTTGCACCTAAGTAGCAATAAGGTGGAATTTCATCTGCAGTGTGTTTCTAGAAGTAGTAGCAAATAGTTAAGTGCCAAATCTGGTTTAGTATTAGACATGTTATTCCTGTAAATTATAAAGTAATGATATTATTCTCTTTTTAAATTACCTCCTTAAATCTGCTTGTGTCAGTTTCCCCAAGCACTTCATGTCAGTTATGTCTTATTTCTTGACCACTTCTCTGATTATGGATTGTAAAATTGGTGTCTCGTGACTTTTACTCCTATGCATATTGTGCTGGGTTTTTTATTAGATTTGTACAGTACATAAAATGAGCTGTGGATCGTTCTCTGACCCTAAATGCACCTGGCAAAGCATGGCTTTGATTGCTTATCCCTGGAACACAGTGGTCATGTCCAAATTGCCTGTTGAGAGTGGTGCCTGATTTGTGAGAAGTCTCAGGCTGCAGCTAGGGAATGTGTGGTAGTGTGCTACTTGCTGGGCCAAAATTTATTCCAGAGATCACACCAGCAGTGTAATGTTATAGGCAGCTGTCTGCTAGTAGTCATGCTTGGCAATTTAACCGTAAGTTATAACAAGATAACATATACAGAACTCAGAAAGGTTTGGTTTTGTTTTTTAAGGTTAAAGTATCACACAATGGTACATCATCCTGGTTTCAGCATTCTCTATAAAGACAGCAGATTAAGCTGATTGCTCTTTAGTTTGAAATATTGGTTATTGCCTGCTGGTATCATTTATAATTCTTCATTCTTCCTTTGTTTTGAATCTCAGCTGGTTGTTAAAGTTTTATTTAAAAGTCTGCGAAGTATCGAGCAGAACAACTCCTGACTACAATACTGACAGACAGCATAGCCAAAAGTAGCAGTTTTCCCATTTGTCTGTTTTCTGTTTGCAACTTTGAAAATAGGTTGGAAAGAAACCTAGAAATGCATGGAATGGTGGCCAATCTTAGGAGCCAAGTGCTGAGCATCTGGCTAATTTAATAGAGCATAGAAATGCTGACCAGATGGGTTGGTGGGTTTATTCCTTGTTTCCTATTAAAACTGATGCTTGATTCCACTCCTGCTTACATAATAGTAATTAGTATGCCCCATTCTTTTATTCCCAGCTTGTAACTATTTTTTGTGTGTCAACTGGCACTTTTTTTATGCAGTTATTTTAGGTCAGCTTCCTATTATTCTCTTATATCTTAGTATTCTGGTTTTTTATGTCAGTAATGCCATCAAAATTCATGCTGCATTCAAATCAAACTAGATTTTCCTCAAATTTGCCACTTTTTTTCTGCTTGCCTCAGGGCTATGCTAATTTTATGTTAACAGACAAGCTATTCCATAGGCCTTGGAATTCCCTCTTTCAGGATATGTTTTGGTTTTGTGTGGTTTTTTTGTGAACTGAAAGATTTGGTTGTGTTTCATTGCAAATACTAAAGGGAACAGATACTCATGTATGTGGAAATCCTACTGTCTGTTAGAGGCACAAAAATAGTTGCATTTCATGTCACATTTCATGTGTTTTGTTATGGTTAATCACTTATGCTTTTTCATTTTCTTCATGCTTGCAAGTTATATCATGTTTCATTTGTATTTCCACTTATTTTTCAAAAAATAGATGAGAGAGGGGAAAAAATCAGATCATCATGAAATCATAAAATGATTTGAGTTGGAAGGGACCTTGAAGATCATTTAGTTCTAACTGCTCTGCCAGGGGCAGGACACCTTCCACCAGATCAGGTTGCTTAAAGCCCCGTCCAGCCTGGCCTTAAACGCTTCCAGGAACAGGGTACCCACAGCCTCTCTGGGCAACTGTTCCAGTGTCTCACCATCCTCACAGTAAAGAATTTCTTCCTAATATCTAATCTAAATCTACCCTCTTTCAGTTTAAAACTGTTACCCCTTGTCCTGTCACTACAAAGAGTCCCTCCCAGTCTCTCCTATAGTCCTCCTTTAAGTAGTGAAAGGCTGTGATAAGGTCTCTCCAGAGCCTTCTCTTCTCTAGGTTGAACAATCCCAACTCTCTCAACCTGTCCTCATAGAGGAAGTGCTCCAGCCCCCTGATCATCTCTGTAGACCTCCTCTGGACTCACTTGAGCAGGTCCATGTCTTTTTTTGTGCTGGGGACCCCAGATTTGAACACAGTACTCCAGATGGGGTCTCATGAAAGCAGAGTAGAGGCAGAGAATCAATTTCCTCGACCTGCTGGCCATGCTTATTTAGAATGCAGCCCAGGATACAATTGGGTTTCTGGGCTATGAGTGTGCATTGCTGGCTCATACTCAGTTTTTCATCCACCAAAGACCCCAAGTCCTTCTCTGCAGGGCAGCTCTCAAGCCACCCATCACTCAGCCTGTATTTGTGCTTGATGTGCTCATGTCCCCATTCATGTCAATGTAAACTCATTTTTTCATCAGGGATTCCATTCCAGTCTTCCATTAGTATTCAATCCATTATTTTTTTTTATCCATGTTATTCTTGAATCCTTCAATTTTTTTCACAGTCGTTTTTCCCAGGGCATTCTGAGAACCCACACAATCCACATTCTTGAAGAAAAACACTCGTTCTCCCCAAATTGGAGCAGGCTTGTTGGAACTGGAATATCCCGTATCAGTGGTGTGTAGGGTGTTTTGTTTGGATTAGGGGAGGTTGTTTCTGTTTAACACAGCACTGATCTTACAATCATAGAACTGTTTAGGTTGGAAAAGACCTTTAAGATCATCAAGTCCAACCATATATCTTCCCTATATTGTTTTCCTAGTGCTACTATAATGACTGACTGTGAGGAAGATTTGTATCTTCCTCACGAATTCAAAACTGAAATAAAATTACAGTGTGTAACACATTTCCCCCAGAATGTGTAAGAAATGTTGGCAGTTTTAATTTTTTTACTTTATTATTTTTATTTTGTTTTACTTTCTTGTCAAAACTGTAGAGGAATGTATCCAGTAGAATTAGATGAGCATTCTATTATTCTACTCTATTCTAATTAGATGAGCAGTTCTATTTCCTCAAATTACAGCAAAGCTGACATGTTACACTCAGACATCCCTGTGTATTTCTATTTAATAATATGGAAGGTAAATTAAGTCAAGGAAGATTATTTTAAAAAGGGGAGGAGTGAGAAAAAGAAAATTAAGGGGAGATCATAGAAAGGCTGAGAGAGTGTTGCACGAGGTCATAAAATTGTCCTTGAAATGAGACACAAGGATTAAAATTTTACAGCCAAAACCAACTCAACAGCTAAGAGCAAGGAAGGAAAAGAACATGAAAGATGAGTAAAGAACAAAAATGTTTTTACCCATCATTATCCTTGTGTCTTTAATGCCAATTTTTTTGCAAAACATCCTTTCAGAAACCAAGATTTAGCTAAACTGCTAGAAGTCAGGCAGTACTGTTATCAGTGAAGAATTTGTATTTATTGTAAATGCTTTGTGTAATAGCAGCTAAACTCTACCTTGAGAATGCCTGGTGTCTGTCTGAGCACAGTGGCTTTTATACGAATGGCGAGAGTGCACCCAGAATATGATGGGCCTGATTCTGTAACTCTTCTACAAACTGAGCTCTTGCAGGAAGCAGGAACGTAAACCCCCTATCTTTTTCTTCTTTGAAATAGATGCAAAAATAGTTTACATATGCTCATATTTAATTCCTTACTAACAAACAAGGGATTAAATAGGTAAGAGTTAAGGTAATAGACTAAGATTCCTATAAATGAACTAAGTTGGGTTTTTTTTCCATCGGTTTGATCCTTTTCCAGTAGATAAGGATTTATTTTTCTGTGTTCTGACTTCAAATTAACTTATTATACTTTTGTTCACTACCCATGCAAGTAACATCAGATCAGTCCTACAATTAATACTGTAGAAGGTTTTGTACTCATTTCCTGGTTTTTTAGTAGAAATTTTGACTATTGCTGGAAGATCAGACTTGGTTTAATTTCCCATTTCATTTAGTCCATGGAAGTAGACTATTATGTGTCATCCTTAAAAAGCAATTATTTAAGCTTCTTTCAAACAAGATAGTGATTTTATATCTTAAAATATAGGGGATTTTTAGTTCATAGGCCTGTTAAATTCTGAAACTTGCATTCCTACAAATTTCATCTTCTGAGATGTAAAATCAAATAATTAAATTTAAAACTTTCAAGCAAACACTAGGCTGAAAGTATATGAAGATGTCATTATAGTGAAAGATACTCGTGTGCTGTTCCTGTACTCAGTGTTTCAGTTACAATGGTGCAAAATAGTGAAATGGATTTAATATGTATCTGCTGAGTCCTACATGCCATACTTAAAGCATGGAAATATTAAAGATGAAGCTGAGTAAACTTTTGTAGTGCCTTTTGTAAATATTCATCAAATAGCTTTACACAGTGGTCTTCCAGTAACTGAAGTTAGACAATTACTTGACATTTGTTGTAGGCAGCTGTAGGAAAATCTGATTTAAAAAGAGTGCTGCTGGAAGGACTGTGTTTGAATTGTGCACTAACCATTTCCTTCTTAATAAAAACAGGTAACAGTAACAGACAATGGTATTCCTGCAAAATCAACAATTGCACGGGTAATTGTGAAGGTCTTGGATGAGAATGACAATAAACCTCAGTTCTTGCAAAAGTTCTACAAAATCCGGCTTCCAGAGCGTGGTAAGCCCGAACGAGAGAGAACTGCTCGGAGAGAGCCAATCTATCGAGTTATTGCTGCAGATAAAGATGAAGGCCCCAATGCAGAGATCTCTTACAGCATTGAAGATGGTGATGAACATGGCAAATTCTTTATTGAACCAAAAACTGGAGTGGTTTCATCAAAGAAATTTTCTGCAGCGAGGGACTACGATATCCTTTCAGTGAGTCAAAATCTTGTATATCATGAATATGTGATGTGTTCTTTTGTCTGTATTCTCATCACTTCTTACTCAGTAGCTGGCAGATGAATGAATGCAGTGTCTGAAGGAAAAAAGCTTCAAGAAATTGAGCAGTGTTGTTTCATGGGTTTGTTTACTTTGGGTTTTCTGTTATGGTTTTTTTGGTGTGTGTTTGGGGGAGGGGGAATGTTGTTTTTGGTTGGTTGGTTGGGTTTGGTTTTTTTTGTTAAAGGATGATTTCAGATGTTTATATGGAGAAAGTGAATCAAGAAGCTGCTGTTCTTTTCCAGACCTTGACAGGTACTGAACATGATGAGGGAACATAAACAACCAGTTTGAGACTCTCTCAGGAAGAAAGCAAAATAAGAGTGAATTTTTAGTAACAATTTGTGCTACTATTAGGGGCTGCGTACTTTTTCTCCATTTGCTGCTCAGATAATGAAGGGCAAGTGGCACTTTGAGAGACACTTAACCTTTTTGGATATATCTCACACAAGCAAACATGCTTGGAGTTTATTACTTCTTTTCCATTTATGTGACTTAATGATTTATGTGATCCTGTATCCTAAAAAGATACATCTGTTTCACAGATTAAAGCTGTAGATAACGGCCGTCCACAGAAATCATCAACTACCCGACTTCACATAGAATGGATTCCAAAGGCCGTCCCACCCACAGAGCCCATTTATTTTGAGGAAACATTTTTTTCTTTTACGGTGATGGAAAGTGACCCAGTTGCTCACATGATTGGCGTAATAGCTGTTGAACCTCTTGGAACACCAGTTTGGTTTGATGTAACGGGTAAGGATGCTTTAAGGGCTTTTATTATTAGAAACAAATGCATGGAGTCTGAGATACCTGAGGGCTTGTTGCAGCTTGGTTTCTTAATTGCTGTTCTAAATAATGCAAGGTTTTGATGTTCTTTCACTGTATATGCATATTTTTATTTTTTTACTTCATTATAAATCAAAATGACTTACATTTTTATCAATGCCACTGTATATCAAAGATTAAAATTACACTGCAAAATATCTGCTGTGTTGCAGTTTTGGAAATGACTTATGAATATTGTGTCAGTGATATTAAAACTAATCAAATCTATCTCATAGACTGGAGGATAGGGAAAAAATTAAAATGCCATGTTTCTGTAAATTGGGATAGTACACCTGAAGAGAGACTATACTGTTCACATTGATTTCTTGTCCTCTAGGCTGCTTCTCAGTTTGCTGTCCCTTGATTCAATACTAAAAGGAAAGCTTGCAATATTCCTAACCCCAGCAAACTTCTTCCTGTACATAATCTTCCTACTATATCATACCTTAGCCTCTACCATTGAAAGGGGAATTCTAATCAGTAATATGACTCTACTGTGCTGTGGTGACAAAATAATACTTTTTACTTTTACACAATTACTCAACCATAGATTGAGTACCAGGAATACACATATTCACTCTATAGCCAATATTAAAAACAAGTTATGTCATGTGCTAAATGCTTTAGAATCAAGGAGAACAGCACAGCCCTCTTTCAGGAGGGTTATCTTGTAGTGAGCTGTTTCTAGTCTTAAGATAGCCCTATCAGATTGGGATTTTTCTGCCACATTTACAGGAGAGAAGGATCTTTTTCACTTTGTTTTCTACTGAAAATTTTTAGCGTGACTATGGTGTTAAGTTGTTGGGAAGAGCATTTTTTGCATTATTTCTTAAAAATTTGATTATTTTGAAGGTCTGGTTTGCTGAGATGTGTTTCCTAAGGGATGCTGAGAACAGTAACAGTTAAAAAGAAAAGTTTGTAGAACTGATACATGTAGCAGGAATATAAAAATTGTTCTCAGAAAACTTCTAAGCACATGAGAATAGACACAACTCTTCCCTAAATTCATGCTTCATGCGTGAACCACCTGTGATGATATTGATAATCATTGCTAATACATTAAATATTTACATAAGTTATTTTTGGTTTTGTGTTTTGTTTTTTTTAATGGATCTTCTGAATGTATTCTGGAAAAAAATGTATTAGTTCCACTCCAGATAGATCATAGTTGAATAAAAAGTGTTTGCATTCAGGCAAACCAATGGGTTAGAGATCTGTACAACTGTGTAGAAGTCAAGAGTTCAAGATGCCTTCCTGCATTTTTCACAGGGTCAAAGCTCTGCATTAGAGCTATTTTGGAATGAGGGCTGCTCTTTTTCACTCTTCTCCCAAACATATACACACACATAGACATGGGAGTAGAAAAACAGAAAATGTAAAAATTACTTAAGTGAGCAGGAGAGAGGAGATAGTTCCATGTGCTTCAATTCAAACAGGATTATCCCCTCAACAGCAAACAGGGGCATCTATAGACCAAAAAGAGTCCATATAAGGAAAGGTTAAGAAAGGGATATTGTCAGAAAAAGGTCAGTGGTTCATTGAGATGAGAGTAGATAGAAGAGGCCTTGAGAGCTTCCACAGAGTACAGCCATAGCATTTCCTGGGGTCTTCTATTAGCAAAACTTGTTGAGTAGATTGGGGATGTACTTTTCTATTGCTCTGTTTAGTTTGCTTCACCTACCCTGCATTCTGAACACTGTGTACATCTGAACAGAATTCTGATGATAGTAGTATTTTGATTTGCTTCTTCCAAGTATGCAGCACTGTTTTTGGACATTTACAGAATTTTTGTGGTATTCTTTATATGGAAAATAGATGATCTTCTGCTATTTTTAGAAAGACATATACAGAAAGCTCCAAAGGGCAAGAGCAGAACTTGTCCATGCGCTGTAAAATAAGCCATTCTATTTTGACTGTTTTCTTAGTAAAAGTGTTTTGGAAAGTTTGATATGTCATCATGTTGTGAAGTTAGCGGCTACTCTTACAGGTGGTGACTTTACTGCCCTCTTTTACTGTTTCTAATAGCATGAATTAATTTGATTGACAGCTTTCCTTTGTGTTCTGTGCTTGCTTTCCATGCTTTCTTTCTTTTTGGCTGAGCCAGGAGACAAGCTTGCTAGTGAAGTATTTTACATCTTTCAGATGGCTTGTGACCTGAACTGTACAGCAGAAGGTATCTGCTGAGATCACATAATTTATTACCAGATTATGAGATCTGAAATGAAAGCGTACATTTATAAACTATTTATTTTATTAACCCTTCGGAAATCAAAGTGCTCACAGTTGCATTTGTGACAGGTTCGTTTTTGTTTTGTTTTGTCATCATTACATTTATACAGCATCAATTCAGAGCATCCAGTTTTGGTTTTGGCCAAAACTGTTGCTGTTACACTTCCAGTGTATCAGCTGCAGAAGTTTGGGTTGAGTTCTGCTTCAGTGGATTACCAGATATCACTACTATACAAAAATTAGGCAATGCTTTTATGAAGTTGGTTAGAGAGCTTGCCCTTATATCAGGGAAAACAAATTAACAAATTTGTACCCATTCACCCTACTTATCCCTTAAAATAGAGATTACTTCATTAAGCCATCTGAGAAAATGGTATTGCGTGCCAGCTGTAAAAGAAAAGCTAGAGACTAGCTTTCTGAAGGTGACATCTTGCACAAAGGGCATTAAAAAAATTTCATGTACACCTGTTTAAAAAACAAAAAATAAAAACCGACACCAAAGAAAACTACAAACACCAAAAAACCCAAACTGCTGCCTTTCGTGCTGTCCAGTTTATATCCATTCATGTGATTTTGAAACTGCTGCTATGCCAATAAGAGGAGTTGGATTACACTGAAGCTAGAAAAATTGTATTATCTTTGTCATTATCAAATATCTTAAATGCAGTGAAGCAGAATCCAGCCCATCTTTCCTAAACTGATATGTCTGTCATGCAATGGAACCTTCTAAATGGAACCTTTTCACACGTGGATGGGGGCCCATTTCAGTATTTACTGTTACTTCTCGTGTGAGGTCTAAATTGCCAACTTTTGGAACTTTACCCTCTCACTTCTAGCCTTGGCTTTTCATAAAAGGCATTTAGTGATTCCCAAAACATAGCATGAAAAAAATGTGGTGTGGTTTTGTTTTGTTTTGGTTTTTTTTAAAGAAAAAAAAAAAAAAGGAATTCAGGTGTTATCTGAATACCATCCTTGTAAAATATAATTAGAAAAAACCACGTGCACATAATTAGGAGAAACTGGTTTGCCATATCTAGCACTGGCTAGACCAAAATAAAAATTGATTCCTCCATTTTAGGCAGTTTATTGAGAGGTATAAAGCAATTGTAGTTAAATGGCAATATTTATCATTGCTAACAATATTTGGAATTAATGGACATTGTATTCTCATGGCAGTCTGCTCAGGGTGTCATGATGATGATCAATTAGATGTTTAAATGACTAAGTGTAGATACCATTCTACACAGTGATTGAACTGTATTTCAAAGGGAAATTTAATAGTTTCGCAATGGAAGTTAAGATAATTTGCTTCAGAGAAAGAGCTTGGCCGTATCTAAACACTGGACACTCAACCCGAGTCCTGCTTATCTTGGTAAGAGTTAAGATAATTTTTTAGATACTCAGTATTGAGATGGGACTCATTTGGAGATACTGTAGCTTTTTCAACCTTATCTGTAGTCATACATGAATACAGAAGTTTGTACTCTGATCCAAAAGGCACAAATTTGACTGCATGTCTAATTTGTTTTTTTAATTTATTTTGATACAAAGTATGTTTTGCACTAATTATCCTGACAGCCTGCACAAAATAAGCTATCGCATTTCACCTAGTAATTTTCAGTATTCTGCTAATTGGAATCTTTTAAATTCTGATTAAAAAAAAAAAGTAAAGAATCTTGCTATGAATAAAAGAATCTTGCTATGAATCTACCTGATCACTTTCCGTAAGCCAGACAAAAGAGCTTTGTCCAAAATTAAGTATCTGTAAGTAGCAATCTGTGTCTACCAGAAAAGAACCAAAGGGTTTTAAATAAGTGTGTGTATATATAAGTGTCTGTGTATATAGTCCCACATTCATTAAGCATCTGAAGACAGAACATACATAAAAACAATGAAACAGTGCTGTGTTTTCTGAACTTCTTCCTCTCCCACTTTCCTGAACAAGGTGGCAACTATGACAGTCGATTTGATGTGGACAAGGGCACTGGAACTATTGTTGTCGCTAGACCTCTTGATGCAGAACAGAAATCAAATTACAACTTGACAGTAGAGGCAACAGATGGAACCAGATCTATCAGCACTCAGGTAATGGACTTTATAATGAAGTGGTTATAGAACAAAGGATTTGTATCTAGGGGCTGGGGAAGTTGTTGCATTTTCTCCTTACCGTTTTTTTTTCATCCTGCACAATGAATATGGTTTCTATAAACTAGAGACTCTGTCTAAATTAGAAGTGGATTCTGATATTTGTAGAGGTTTGTTGTTTGGTGGTCCAGATGAAAGATTTTGCATTACTATACTACGGTCTGTATCAGCAGCTTTTAAGTTATATCATGTTCCTAAATTAAATGAAAACGGAATCTAAGCCTTTCTGTACAAGATTTACTCAAAAGAAAAGGATTTAGTACTTCTTATCTGAATTACCCTTCCATATGCAGCTCCTCCCAAATCACCAAATAATATGATTACTTAGTTTGAAACTTAAAAGGCGACGATTGTAAGGTTGCTTGGTGTGTCCATGTCTGTCCCCCCTGGGCCTCAAGATCTGTGGATGACAGATTGTACAATGTCCAAGTACTGGTTTATGAAACTGAGCTGCTCTTTCTGCATGTTGTGTATATATAGAAACAAGGTTTATATGATAACATCTATGTATCTTCCTGAGTACTTTCTTTTAGCTTCAATGGAGGTAGAGATTGACAAACACTCTCCAAAAAAAACCAGAAATCTCAGACAAATTGATTTTTTTTTTATTTTTTTTTTTCTCCGAATTACCTCTCTACTAAGGCTCTGTGATGGTGGCGGTTCTTTGTGTTTGGACTAGTAAGTTCACTTTAAGACAGAAGCCTTTTGTGACACTGCTGGAAATAACTCATAGGGAAGTAGGTTATGATGTATGTCCCTGCTGTTCTTTCCATCTAGTTTCTTTCCCCAGCCCAGAACTTGAATATTTGGAAGTAAAGTTTAGCTGAGGTTGGTATGACTGGAGCCATGAGCATAGCGGAGCTCTGCTTTACTTCTAACTAGAAAAGAAATTATTTATTTACTGATTTAAGACTGTTGGATTGGGACAGTGATGTGTCTGTGTTACCTATCCCTCAGGAGCTCAAAAGCCAGTAAAGTGGCTTCCTGCTGTCTTCTGTACATGGGAATCTGTGTTATGAATGCAATTTCTTGTTGTTCAACTTCTGTGCAGTATGTATGTTTTTCTGTCATCTTTTCTAACATCTTATATGTTATCTTCCTCCTTTTGGCCAGAGGGAAGGATGTTTCTTGTCAATGTTCAGGATTTAAAACAGAGTCTTTATTGAGCTGACTGTATGTCTGGAGGCTTGATAGGTCAAACAGACTAAATTTGATAATAGAAGATTGCAAGGTTAGCAGTTCCCTTGAAGAGCTACTTTTTCCTTTAATGGTGACAATTGTGGGTGATATTCTAGACTATGAATCTCCAAACATGACAACATGTCCCCCCGACAGAACTTGCTGCTGTCATAGCTGTGGTGCCATTGCTTCTGGTTCTCATAACCACCATAAAAGGTTTGGAGAATCCTGCTGTAAATTTGTTGCCTAGTTATAGTGAAAATATCAAGCAGATTAATTTCTACTGATTACAGAATGCTGGGTTGAAGGCATGAATTTGTCTGAAAAGAATTAGAAGAAACTGAAATACAACTATAAAATAATTCCTTTTGCTAGGAAAGGCAGAGGCCTTCCACAGATACTTTCCCCCCACTCCCAAGAATGCAGTCAAAACCACCACCATGCATAGTGTATTGGGGTAGCCTGGGGACTCATAAAGGCTGAATGTGTGGTCTCAGTGACTGCAGTGCTGCTGCTTATATAGCTGAATTTATGCAGGCATCCTCAGCTATCACGGCTGAACCATAATCTGCTTTGTCTTCTGAAACAACCAGGAATCAGAAGGCCACAGAAATACTTTTAACTCTGACACTTTCTCTTCCTCTGGGTTATGAGACTCATTTAGTTCTTCTCAGAAGTGCACAGTGTAGCTTTTGTCCAATTTCTTTAAATGAGTTTGTTATTTTAGCATTTTGTAAAGCTGAGTGAACATTATAAACATTTACCACAGGAGTCTTCTGCAGAATTGGAGTAGTAGTCTCACAGTTATTGTCTTTTATTTCTGTGATTGCTTTCTGTACCATTTTCTTTTAAATCTTTCCTCTCTCAGTGTTAGCAGGAGCAGAGGTGGTGGTTTCTGTTACAGGCGAGCACAATGACTTCCTTTGCATTGTCTTCATTTTTCCCCTGATTGTGGGATAAGTGCAAGTTATGCTGTTGCTGTTTGACTCTCAGCTTACTGTGGTATATAAATTGAGGAGCATGGATTAATTCAAAACCTGCAACTGTTGGTGCATGACCAGACTCCTGATTTTTACTGCTTCTCTTATCTCCCCTGTAACTCCTGGCCCACCCAAATGGACTGATCTGTATTAAGATAGCCCTTGGAACTATCATTAAGAAGATGCATTTCAGATGAGGCTTAACTTCAGGGGAATTCAAAATGTTGATATTAAATCAAAGTTGAAGGTGTGATTTATGGCTGCCGTTGTGTAAACTTCATTAATCACTGCTGAAATAATGATGATTAAAGTTTGAGTGTTGATGTGGTGTCGGATTCTTTGAGATCTGAAAAACAGTTAAAATGGAATGACAGGCAAAAGAAATTCTGCATACTGAGCGAGTACGTTTGGAACAACAATATACCATACACAGCTTTTAGCTTACAAAGCAATTGCTGTAGACATTGGAAATACAGTAATCAATTTATTGGACCGTGATTAACATCAGATTAAGTAATTTTTCTTTTAATTTGAAAAAGGAAATTACATTTTCAAGACATTGGGGAAGTGGACAAGAAATGAAAATCTTATTGTGTACAAGCAGGGTATTGAATCTGACTTTAAACTAGAAGGCATTTGCTGGCCTCGGGCCATTAACATCTGTAGAGGAGTTTGACTCTTTCAGGACTTCAGCTAAATAGCTTTTTTGAAAAATACAGCAGCAGTAGGCGTGGAGGCTATTAGAATTTGCATGCATCTAAATGCCAAATGCATGATGCAAAACAAGGACAAACAAATTCCAGGCCTACAGTAGTGGTGTTTGACAGATGATGTTAGGGATGACAAGTGTCACAGTAGGAAGGAATACCATTAAAAACCCAAATCAATGTACTTAATATTTTTATTTTATAATTTTTTGACCTGAAATAGAAACGGTTATTCACAGGCTCTAGGTAGCAATATACAAACTATTGAGTTGCTTTTTAGGGAAAAACAAAATGAAAGGATAAAAAATGAAAAAATTCCTGTTTCTAGCTGTAGTAACTTCCAGACATTACTATGTCTAGTATTTTTTCACTGGAAGTGATACTTAAGATGCTTTAAAGCTAATTGCACCATTTTAGCTATTGCTGTGCTATTGCAGTATATTTAATCTTGCTTTATGCAAAATTTATATGAATATTGTGCTTTGAGAATAAAGGATAGAATATTCTTCATTGATTAAATGTGCAGTTTTGCTTGTGATCATACTGCTCCACAGAGACATTTTAGAACTGGAATGCAGTTGTATTATCTCTGGATAATATAACTTCTTTTTTATGAAAATTGATAGTTACATTGACATGTTTATAATGTGCAGTATGAATGGAGAGAGGAGATTTTAAACTCCACATAGAATCAAGCAGATTAAAAACAATCCAGAGGAACATCACGTTTAAATATTATGTGCTATGTTTCATCAATGGCCCGTATCTCCTCTATAGCTTATTAGTAATCAATGCGTTTCTATGCAAATTTAAGTTTCTCCTGTCAAATAATTAACAGATTTCAAGTCCTTCCCTTAAATAATCCTGGGCTGCTTTGTTCTCTGGCTGTATAGCCAGGTCGCATTGCTCACAATGACATCTGTGAATACAGGGCAGTTGGGCAACACAGCCCTTGCACAGCCTTCCAAAATGATTCAAGTTTCTTTAGTTTCAGACCATTTTGTTTCAGAGATCACATTATGGTCTGTTAATGTCAAACTTTTCTATACTGTGCCTCTTTAATATGCAGCTTCATTCTTAAGAGGTAATGCTAGTATATTTCATTTGACTTCAATCTCATAATTTCATTGAGAAATGCTCGATAGCTGGTTTTATTGTATTATACATTCTACTTTAGAATAACACAAGCTGTTAATCTATTTTGTTCTAAGGTGTACAAACCCATATTTTTCTGTGTGGGTCTTAAAATTGCATTCCCAATTACTACCTCAGGTGGCTTTCCTTTCACTTGAAGGCCTTAACAGTTTACGTGAAAATTTGGTCCTCTTATATTTAAAATGAAATTGCACATCTAGCACCTGTCACTTAGCATCAGTAAGAATCCCTGTCTTGAAAGTAGGGTTTCCTTTGTACATTTATTTAGTTGTTTAGGTTTGAAGGAGCCCCTGGAGTTCATCTAGTTAAAACTCCTGCTCAAAGCAGAGCAAACTTTGCAGTCAAAGTTCAGGGGCTTGTCAGGTTCTAAGTGCCCAGGATAACAGGGCATGACACATCTTCCTTGGATGTGCTTTTACATTTAGTCTTTAGCAACTCTCCTTGAAAATAAATTTTCCTTATGTCTAATCTAGTTTCCCTTACTGGGGCTTGTGACCATGGCCTCTTGTCCTTTCACTATGAATCTCTGAGTAGACTGTCTGTCTTTCCTGCAGCCCTCCCTTCACACAGTGGATGGAGAGCTTTTAGATTCCCGTTGATGTCGGTGGACCTTCACTGGGATTGTTTCAGTTTGTCAAGATTTCCCTTGGACTGCAGAGTCCAAAACTGTAGTGGATCTACAGTCCCACCATTGGGTGTCAAATAGAAGGGAATAAGTCCTAATGCTAGTTTTGCAAGGTTGCAGTTGAGGAAGTTTTTCAGTAGTGAGATGTGTTTTATTTTTCTTGTTACTTACTACCATCAAGATTCATCTCATTTAGTTTCTATTGCATGCACTTTGGTACCTTGTCTAAATTATACTTCTAGACTCCACATCAGGTATCAATGTAAAGCAATACGTATCTTCAAAGATCAATTTAACCCATTTATGATATCTTAAGTACTTATTTTAAGCACCTGTTGATGGCACTTAACTAATTTATACAAAGCAGCTAACATTTGGGTGGCTTAAAAGCACAGCTCTGTGTTCAGCATGCAAAGAAATTGAATTCAACCCTGCGTTCTTGGAGGTTTTGCTATCCAGCTGCCAACTCCTCTGCCTTACTCTTACTCATCTTATGTTATCACTGTTGAAGGAACGTGATGGTGGCTGAGTGTCTTCCATTTTTATACAGGAGTTTGATGTTGTGAAAGGCAAATGGGTGTGCAGGGATCTTGTACTGTTCCACTGAACATTATTATTCAGACAGAGAGAGCATTGTCTTCGTAACCCATAGGTGAACCCAGCTGATCTCATGTAGGAAAATGCAATTGGAAGCATAGAAGTTAATATAACTGTTAAGTTGAGAAAGAATGTGTTGGTGAACAGTTACCTATGATAAGATCATGCTGCACCGCTGAAGAAGCGCAAACAATACCTGTAGGTCTTCAAAATAATGTACTTTGGTGGGAATTCCATCACTCTTCTGCTCTTCCTTAGGCTTGGAAATATATGGAACTGAAAGAGGATTGTTTCCGTGTGAGGTGAAGGAGCAGTACAGTGCATCTGCTGCTTAAAATTCCAAATTTGCACAAATAAACAGAATTTTTACCCACCCTGGGATCTGTATTGAGATTTATTTTTTCTTTTCAAATAACATTACTAAAGAATTCTTTTTCATCTTGCTTTAGACAAAAATCATTCCCTTTGAGATACCTTACCTAAGGCATTTTTGATCATACAGATTTCTATTTGACTTTGGGGAAGGAGAGGCAGATTTGGGTTTAGCAAGGGAGTTTTTCCCCTCCTTGAAAAAAGAAATTGTCTTGAGGTGGAATTATTTCAGTATTATGGTCTGATTTTTAATGGAATATCTTCTTTCCATCTCCGATTCCCAATTATCATCAATGTTTTCCCCTTCCCATTGTATTGTTGCAGGTGTACATCAAAGTTATAGACACCAATAATCACAGGCCTCAGTTTTCTGCTTCAAAATATGAAGTTGTTATACCTGAAGACACAATACCAGAGACAGAAATTCTGCAAGTCAGTGCCACAGACAGAGATGAGAAGAATAAACTAATTTATACTATACAGGGCAGCACCGATCCTATCAGTCTTAAAAAATTTCGTCTGGACCCTGGAACTGGCTCTCTTTATACTTCAGAAAAACTGGATCATGAGACTATGAACCAGCATATTCTCACAGTAATGGTAAATAAGCACAATTTTTTTCGGTAGTCAATAACAAACGGCTTTTTTTAATGTGTTTTTAATTTGTCCCTTTAATTCAAAAACTTAATTGTATGTTTCTTTTGTATGCAGTCTTTGTCTTCGTGACTGGTACAGATTGAACCTTGAATTCATTACTAATATTTAATGAAATACTGAAATAACAGTGTTAATTGCTGGTAATATGCTAACCGTTTCAGGTTCGAGATCAAGATGTTCCTGTAAAGCGCAACTATGCTAGAATCGTCATTAATGTTAGTGACACAAATGATCATGCTCCATGGTTCACCAGCTCTTCATACGAAGGACGGGTTTATGAGTCAGCAGCTGTTGGATCAGCAGTACTCCAGGTTACAGCATTAGATAAGGACAAAGGAAAAAATGCAGAAATTGTGTACTCTATTGAATCAGGTACTTTGACTTTCTTACATCTTCAGTTTATTTTGAAACAATACGTGCTGATACTTTGATTCAACTGTACACATGTAAAAAATAGCTATAAAAAGGAGGGCAGTACAGGTTTATGTGTCATATGCTGTGAGATGTATTTAAGATACAGCTTCAGAGCATTAAAAAGAAAACTACAATGACACATACTCATCTCCCTTCCTTAGCTCTTTATATTACCAAAATGTTCTAAATGTATCTATATTGTATTATGAGAAAAAACTACCTTTAAACCCTTAAGAGGGGTGTGTTCTTCAGAAATTACAGAAGCATTAGATTCAGATCTAATAGAAGCATTCTTTTTTGATAATGTGATAATTTTGTGGCATAGGCAAAGCAAAGACAGACAGGAGCTCAAAAATAGCTTATAAATATCCATATATTTAAAAACTGGGACTATTCAGTGATTAAGTTAAACTTTCTGATAGATGCAGCAAGGAAGGTGTTTGCATATGGCTGATTTTAAATACTGCAACTGCTATTCTAGCTCAATAAAATACCTAAGAAGTTCTTTAATAGCTGGTCAATTTGGCATTCAGGCTCCTTTGAGATTGCAGGCTGGAGAAGAGCATTAGGTGCTGCTGCTTATTCTTAATGTCAGAGTATCATTCTGAACTTGCCTATAACAATTCAATTGAAATGCTGGCAATTTTGAATTATATGAAAACAGAGTGACATCAACTGAGTTCAGTTACCAGGTGGAAGTGAGTTTAATTTCATTAAATCTAGATACAAGCTTACCATTGCCAAGGTCTTTTTAAACTATTTAGGCTCTATGACTAAAAAAAAAAGTTATTTAAGTGTCATTACCTATGTGCAGTACTACTTTCAAGATAGAAACTTAAAATTAAAACTTGAGTAACAAGCAGAAGAAACTGTATATTAACAAGAACAGCAGGCAAAAAGTTACTTGGTTACTGTTGCATGTAAGGTGATAAGTGCAAATGCTGGTTTTGTTATTTGATGTAAGTTGCTTTGTAAAGCTTGAAAATTGTTCACTGTAAATATTTTTCTCTCCTTCCCCTGAGGTGTTGTTTTGATATGAAAACATACCTTAACACTGTATTAAAATGAAGCTGTGATTATAATACTCAGCAGAGGAAGAAAGCATTTAAGTGCCTCATAAGTTACTTTAAATATGTATTTGTTTTCTGTTATTTGTAGAAATATGACCTTTTTACTAAAGTCCATGAAACTTTTCTCTTGCCTTTCCCATTTCAGTAGCGTTTGTTTTATGAATGCCAAAACAGAGCAAGAAAAAAGAAGTGTGTGTGCTGTCCAGAATGACGTTACACCCTGTTCTCTTCCTTTTATCTAGATTTTTGTAGCAGTAAATGTGTAAGGCTTTCTTAGGTTTTACAGGACTGATCTACTGGGGGGTTAAATCATTATAATTGATGGTCTAAGCATATGGAAGGAACATTCCTTAAATGTTTGTAATGGCTGCTTAGATTTGTAATGGGATATTCGAAGAATGCCACTGTGTTTGGAGCCTCCACTAAGATAATAACCAACCAAACGGGGCGGGACGACCAAAACCAAAAAACACAAAAAAAACCCACTCTTGCCTACTTATGTGCATAACTCAAAAGTTTTTAATGATTTTTTTTCCATGCTGAGAACATGGCTTTAGGAACGTAATTTTTTAAGGAAGTAAAATATTAAATTTTGCCATATTTAGTATATGAGCTGAATATTGTATACAGTGTAGCTCAGCTACATATTTGAAACTATAAAGAAAACAAGTGTTTATCAAGTGGTAGCTGGTATTCCTCAGCAGGTAATGTTTGGGTTTTTTTCCTAGTACTATCACAGGGAATAACTTGCATATGTATTAATACATTAGGGGAGAGATAACTATTGGCCCAATTCATAAAGATTAATTTTGAAGCAGTGATTTTAAAAAACACTTGTGTAAGCAATTAAGTCATTAAAAGTGCTTTCTCAAAGCAGTCTAGTTATTTTAGATGATAGAATGTATCTTGCATTCCACTAATGTTATCTTCTAAATATAATTTTCCTTCAGTTTCAGTAGATATTTCAGTTGTCTTAAACACGAACTCATTGACAAAGATAATTTGAAGAAAATACGGAATTTATAATGTTGAAACTTGCAAAGCACTTAAGGTTTTTTTAATGGAGAATGAAACAATTTCTTTGCACTTATTTTCAGGGCTAGGATGGCTTTGCTAACTATATTTTATGCAATGTTTCCATAAGGAAATTTAGAATTAGTCATAACTTGTGATTACAGAAAACTTTCCAGAGAGGCTAACAGATGTTTGTTAAACAAAACTTAAGAAACTTCAATATTCTCTGTGTTCGCACTATGATCTTTTTTAGTATATAGCTAAATAAATAATCATCTTTTAAGTTCTGTATACCTCCTTCTTAATTACTTTTCTTTTTATTCACAGGGAATATTGGAAATTCCTTCTTTATAGATCCCATTTTGGGTATGATTAAAATTGCTAAGGAATTAGATCGTAGTAACCAGGAAGAATACAACCTGATGGTAAAAGCTACAGACAAAGGAGATCCTCCAATGAGTGAAGTGACCTCTGTGCATATACTTGTTACCGTTTCTGATAATGCCTCACCAAAATTCACAGCCAAAGAATACTCTACAGAAATCAGTGAAAGTGCCAGCATTGGCAGTTTTGTTGGAATGGTTACAGCATACAGTCAGTCTTCGGTAGTTTATGAAATAAAAGATGGTAATGTAGGTGATGCTTTTGCTATCAACCCGAACTCAGGTGTCATCGTTTCTCAGAAGATACTCGATTTTGAAACTTTGCCTGTTTACACTCTAACTGTGCAAGGAACAAACATGGCTGGCTTGTCTACTAATGCAACAATATTGATACATCTTCGGGATGAGAATGACAATGCACCAATTTTTATGCAAGCTGAATATACAGGACTCATCAGTGAATCAGCTTCAATTAACAGTGTGGTTCTGACTGACAAGAATATCCCACTGGTAATTCGAGCTACAGATGCTGATAAAGAATCTAATGCTTTGCTTGTTTATCAAATTGTTGAACCATCTGTCCGTAAGTATTTTGCCATTGATTCTAGCACTGGTGCCATTCAGACAGTAATGAGTCTGGACTATGAGGAGACAAATATTTTCCACTTTTCAGTACAAGTACATGATATGGGGATACCACGTTTATATGCAGTATATGCAGCTAATGTTACTATTTATGTAATTGACATCAATGATTGCCCTCCTGTGTTTTCAAGAGAGTTGTATGAGACATCCATTTTAGTTCCAACCTATAAAGGCGTGAAAGTCATCAGCGTAAATGCCACTGATGCTGATTCAGGCATTTTTTCCCAATTAATGTATTCCATTATTGAAGGCAACATCGGAGAAAAATTTTCAATAAACCCTAAAACTGGAGATATAACAGTGCAAAATACAACTCAGTTAAGAAGCAGATACGAATTAACAGTGAGAGCATCTGATGGGAGGTTTGCAAGCACTGCATCTGTTAAAATTAATGTGAAAGAAAGCAAAGCAAGCCAGCTGAAGTTCACACAGAGTTCTTACTCTGCAACAGTGCAGGAGAATTCCACAGAGGCAAAAACAATAGCTGTTGTTACTGCTATAGGAAATCAAATAAATGAGCCGTTGTTTTACCATATTCTAAATCCAGACAGCAGATTTAAAATAAGCCCAACTTCAGGAGTCCTTTCAACAACAGGAATACCGTTTGATCGTGAACAGCAAGAATCTTTTGATGTGGTCATTGAAGTGACAGAGGAATATAAACCATCAGTTGTTGCACACATTGTAGTTAAAGTCACAGTGGAAGATGTGAATGATAATGCTCCGTTTTTTGTCAATCTTCCATATTATGCTGTTGTCAAAGTAGACTCTGAAGTAGGCCATGTTATTCGACGTGTCACTGCAGTAGATAAAGATACAGGCAGGAATGGAGAGGTGCATTATTATCTCAAAGAACATCATGAACATTTCCAAATTGATCCCACTGGTGAAATCTCACTGAAGAAGAAGTTTGAACCAGACACTCTAAATAAGGAGTATCTGGTCACGGTAGTGGCAAAAGATGGAGGGGACCCTGCTTTTTCTGCTGAAGTTACAGTCCCAATTACAGTAATGAGTAATGCTATGCCAGTTTTCGAAAAGCCTTTCTACAGTGCAGAGATACCAGAAAACATTCAGCTCCATAGTCCTGTGGTACATGTACAAGCAAACAGCCCAGAAGGACTTAAGGTGTTTTACAGCATCACAGATGGAGATCCTTTCAATCAGTTTACTATCAACTTCAACACTGGAGTTATAAATGTTGTTGCCCCTCTTGACTTTGAGTCTCATCCAGCCTACAAACTGAGTATTCGAGCAACAGACTCCCTGACTGGGGCGCACGCTGATGTGTTTGTAGATATAATAGTGGAAGACATCAATGATAATCCTCCTGTATTTACAGAGCAGTCTTACACTGCAGCCCTTTCTGAGGCATCTGTTGTTGGAACATCTGTTGTACAAGTGAGCGCTACAGATGCCGATTCTGGAACAAACAGAGGAATTTCCTATCACTTGGTTGAGGATAATAGTGAAAGTCATGACTACTTCCACATAGACAGCAGCACTGGACTCATTCTTACAGCAAGAACTTTGGACTATGAACAAATCAAACAACACAAGTTACTAATAAGGGCCATAGACGGTGGCATGCTGCCCTTGAGCAGTGATACCATTGTAACTGTTGATGTAACTGATCTCAATGATAACCCCCCTATTTTTAACCAATTGCTTTATGAAGCTAAAATTAGTGAACTGGCTCCCCGAGGGCATTTTGTGACATGTGTGCAAGCCTCAGATGCTGATAGTTCAGATGCTGACAAGCTGGAGTATTCCATTCTGACAGGCAATGACCAAAAGAACTTTGTAATAAACAGTAAAACTGGCATTATCACCATCTCAAACCTACGCAGGCAGACACTAAAGTCACATTATAATCTTAACGTGTCTGTTTCAGATGGGGTCTTCAGAAGCTCAGCCCAAGTCCATATAACCGTAAGCAGTGCCAATATGCACAGTCCTGTTTTCAGCCAGAATGAATATGAGGTTGAACTAGCTGAAAATGCTCCATTGCATACTTTAGTGACTGAAGTTAAAGCAACAGATGAAGATTCTGGTACATATGGCCACATCACTTACCACATTGTGAATGACTTTGCCAAAGACAGATTCTATACAAATGAGAGAGGGCAGATATTTACCTCCGAGAGGCTTGACCGTGAAACACAAGCGGAAAAAGTAATTGCCATTAGTTTAATGGCCAAAGATTCAGGAGGAAAAGTTGCTTTCTGTACTGTTAATGTAATACTTACAGATGACAATGATAACGCTCCTCAATTTCGAGCAACAGAGTATGAAGTAAATATTGGATCCGATGTTCCACGGGGTACTTCTGTCATCAAAGTCTGGGCATCAGATGCTGATGAGGGTACAAATGCAGACATCACATATGCTATTGAAGCAGAATCTGAAAATGTTAAAGAGAATTTAGAAATTGATTCATTGTCTGGTATAATTACTACAAAAGAAAGCTTAATTGGTTTAGAAAATGAATTTCTGACCTTCTTTGTTAGAGCAGTCGATGGTGGATCCCCCCAAAAAGAGTCAGTTGTTCCTGTCTATGCTAGAATACTCCCACCAGAAGTGCCTCTTCCAAAATTTTCAGAGCCATTTTATTCTTACACCATTTCTGAGGACATTCCAGTTGGGACTGAGATAGATATTATCAGAGCAGAGCATAATCAGACATTAGTATATAGTCTGATTAAAGGGAACACTCCTGAAAGCAATAGAGATGATTTTTTTGTGGTTGACCGACACACTGGAGAGTTGAAACTTGAGAAGAATCTTGATCATGAAACAACTAAATGGTACCAGTTCTCAGTTCAAGCAAAGTATGCAAATGAAGACTATAACGTTGTTTCCTCAGTAGAGGTAAGCATTCAGGTAAAAGATGCAAATGATAACAAACCAGTTTTGGAGTCCAATCCATATGAAGCATTCATCGTAGAAAACATGCCAGCTGGAACACGAGTTATCCAGGTTAAAGGAGCTGACTTAGATTCAGGACTCAATGGGCAGGTTACTTACAGCTTGGATCCTTCTCAAGAACTAGACATTATAGAGTCTTTTGCCATAAACATGGAAACTGGCTGGATTACCACTCTCAGAGAACTCGATCATGAGAAACGAGACAAATACAAAATCATAGTGGTTGCATCTGATCGGGGTGAAAAAATTCAACTGTCTTCTATGGCTGTGGTTGAAGTTACTGTTACAGATGTGAACGACAATCCTCCACGGTTTACTGCAGAAATATATAAAGGAACAGTCAGTGAGGATGACCCTCCTGGCGGGGTGATTGCCATCTTGAGTACAACTGATGCTGACACAGAAGAAGCCAATAGACAAGTCTTTTATTACATTACAGGTAAATCTTTTTGAGTAATGTCAGAATAATCATTTGAGTGTTCCTGGAATGATGTGAGACATAACTTAATCTTTCAAATTACTGAAATTATCGAAACCATAGAGCTGCAAAGAAAGAATGTGTGTGTCTTAATACGAATATTAAAAACTTCTGGGTGGGGGGAAATACATTTTAGAAAACATGTCTTTGGCTTTCTGTTTCATGTGTGCCTTGCTTAAAATGCTTTCCTATACTAATTGTTTGCTTACACATCAAATTTTATTTAGAATACATACACTGAAATTAGTGGTATAGTCGAAGAACAAATGAAAGAAATTTCACTAAATAATAGACTATTAATTTCTAATATTTTATTGGTTTTGTTACTTAGCATGTGTCTTGATATGATATCTATAATTCTATATGAATTTTTACATTGATTTTTATAGATTCTGTTGGCTGCGGTTAAATTAAGTATATCAGCATCTACTGACTATTTCTACCTGAAAAATGAAGCTATTTCCCTATAAAGTCGGAGAGAGTGCTTATTTGCTTTTGTTGTTGTTTTTTTTTCTCTTCAGATATAACTTAATGTTGATAGAGTAATAGGAGCAATCTCTCTTGTCTTTAATTAAATGTTTCTTTTTGTATTTCAGGAGGTGATCCCTTGGGACAGTTTGCTATTGAAAATATACAAAATGAATGGAAGGTCTATGTCAAAAAGCCTCTGGACAGGGAAGAAAAGGATAATTACCTTCTAAATATTACAGCTACTGATGGGACCTTTGCAACTAAAGCTGTGGTGGAGGTTAAAGTCCTTGATGCTAATGATAATAGCCCTGTGTGTGAAAAGGTAGGCACAATCTTGTATCTTCCATGTCCAGCTGCTGCCATACATAAAAATCTAAATTTTCTCTGAAATTGCTTCTCAGGAGACAGACAAATCGGTATTTATGTTGGTAACAGAAATTTGGACTTTTAAGATAGAATGCTGTCAAAGAAAAGGTATTTCATGGACAGGTTTCTTAAATAAAAATTCAAAGACAATTCATTGATGTAATTTTAACATTAGGTGGGTATTTGAAGAGTATAAGGACAGTTGTAATACATTTCTCCTGTGTTTAATGCATACTTTTCCAAAAGGAACTGTTTTAAGCTGCAGCTATGATAGTTTATATGCTCCATCTTCTGAAGGAAACAAAGTCTCAAAGAAGGCTGTAAACCATCACATAGTTGATGCGTTGGTGCATTTACTGTGATAAGAGGGTTGAAAAGACTGGAATATTATCCTGTAGTTGCACTCAACAGCACCAAAAATCAGTAATCCATAAACATTTTCATGTTATAAAGCCATCTACCTTACCAGATTTGATAGTCTGCAAAAATAGACATGAAAAATAATGGGGGAAAAAAAAACAAACAGGAAGGTAGACCCTTCAAGGCATATAATTGCCTTATGAGAAAGCCCTAGATTTTCATACTTAACATTTTGGTTTGGGGTTTTTTTTTTGTGTTTGTTTTTTGTTTGTTTGGGGTTTTTTAACATCCTTATCATGGATGAGCTGTAAGAGTGCATAGTGCCTTTAAATTCTGGTGGGTTTTGATTTGGACTGGAAGCTTTTATTTCATGCCATTACAAAAAAGCACGTGAATTTCTAGTAGATTGAGTCAGACCTAGAAAAGATGATTTACCAAAAGAAGAAAAAATGAAATTACCAAAAATTTTTACTCATATTTTGGGAATGCATTTAATTATCAGTTGATCAGTTTCAACTGTTTAGAGTTCTTAGCTATGCAGTGATACTCAAGAGTCCCTATGGTTGCGGTATCAATTACCTTTCTGAATAACATAATAAACGGGAGGTAATTAATTAGAAAATCTTAAGTTCTTTTCATTTTCATCCTCTGGTTCACTTCATATGTTACTAAACATTCAAACAGGATATTATCTCATCTGCCATTCCTTCTCCCCTTCGTTTTTCCAAGCTCTACTTCATATGTTTAGTCTTTCAGTGTAACTTCAAAATCTTGCAGGTTTTATACACTGATTCTGTTCCTGAGGATGCCCTTCCTGGCAAGCTGATAATGCAGGTATCTGCTACAGATGCTGATATTCGTTCTAATGCAGAAATTACTTATACGCTGCATGGCACAGGAGCAGAAAAATTCAGACTCACTCCAGACACAGGTAATAATACTTTATATACTATGCAAAATTTAAATCATTGCCGCATTTTATAAAATGCTTTTCTGATACGTTAAGACATACATAAATGTCAGTACTTTTTGCTTTCCATTAAGGGTTAGTTTATTACATAATGCTTAAAATGTGAGTTTCTGATACTTACAAATACTAATAAATACACACAAATACTAACAATATATTGTATACAAGTCAGGAGAAGGCAAGTGTTTTAATATATGAGGAACTAAAGAGTAAATAGGGTAATTTCCGTTGAGCCAGGAACTTCCATGCTGAAGTGTCTGGAGTAAAAATATGCTATAAATTTTGTACTTTCTGCATTCATTGTAGTAGTAGCAATAATGATTTATAGATGAAAATATCAGATTCTCTTTGCCATCATTGGGTTTGACATATTAAATGGCATGAGGCTAGATGGAGCATCAAATTTCCTTTCCATAGTAAACACCAAAATTGCCTCTAGTTTTATTGGCAGCATTATATAAATGAGATTAACTTTTAACTTGCCTGAATTTGGTTTTAATGGCATTTGTGCCTTATGGCTTATAATACAGGTCAAAGCTAATGCCAAAATCCTGGCCTCTGCAGGCTGCAAGCAGTAGAAATGGAGTAGTAAATAATATAGAAGAAATGAAATAAGGTAAATAGAAAGATATAGTGGAAATACAGAGTGGAGATTAGTATACTTCAGTGGCAAAACAAATGAGAAGGATCTTACTTCATAGGTTATTTGTTTTGTTGGGTTGTTTGTTTTGTTTTTTTTCTTTGAATGTTATCTGTGTGCTGTGCTAGCTTGACATTATATAAATTCAGAGTTGTTGGGACTACAGTACTCAAACAGTATTTCAGAATACTTCCTTGTATTAGTTGAAAGGAGCCAGTGGCTACACGTTGTCTGTCATCGTGTTTTCTGTCACATTGGAAAGAAAGTATAGAAGAATGTAGGTTAGACTTCTAGAGGTTTGTCTGTAGTAGCAAATTTCATTTGATAGCGTGAATAGCTCTGTTTATTCATTGAATGTTAGAGAAGGAGAGTCAGCTCAATAGCTGTGGAAGGAACACAGCTAAATAGCCCAGGGAAACCATATGGGGATTTTACGTTTCATTTTGTTAAAGCCAGAGTTCTAATATTTGAAATTTTTTTATTCATTTATTTAAATATTTTTTTACAGAAAAATGCATGGATTTATGCATATATACACGTTATCTCTCTTCTGGCACTGTCAGGTAGTTTTTCTTTAGCTAAATTCTGTTTCAGAGGCATTTGAAAAAGAAGGTAGTGGATTTTAGTATTTAACCTTTGAGAGCTGAAAAGGCAAGCCACTGACATACTTTGCCCAAAGCAGAGCTCATTAGTCCAGTACCAGCTGTTGATTTAGCCACTGATGAAATTACTGTCAAAAAGAAAATTGTTGTTTATTTTTTCTGAGTACAAAGATTTTAGAGGAAAATGTGTTAGGGATGCTTAAGTCTCACAACTTGCATCAGCTCATGTATGTTATTCTGTTTATAGGTGAACTGAAAACATTAATGCCACTTGATCGCGAGCAGCAAGCAGTTTATTATCTTCTAGTGAAAGCCACAGATGGAGGAGGAAGATTCTGCCAAGCTAACGTTATTCTGACTCTGGAAGATGTGAATGATAATACCCCAGAGTTTACAGCTGATCCTTACTCTATTACAGTATTTGAAAACACAGAGCCTAAAACCCTTTTGACAAGAGTGCAGGCAACAGATGCAGATGCAGGTATGCATTCTTTGACTGCTACTTTTCTCATGGTCTCAAAGTTACAGTAATGTTTATGTAGTCTTATCCTGAGAGGTGTTAAGTCTTTCAGTAGAACTGACAGATGTTCAATACCACTCAGGATTAGACTCCTGACAGATATATAGATGTAGATATTTAGATAGATATAGGTCTACTAAATCATGTAACACCTGACTTCCATGTGTGAGTAGCTTGGAAGACATCCCTTTTGTGTCTGCAAAAAAGAAGAGAAGGTGATAGGAGAGAAATACAGGATATTTTTAGTGTGATAAGCTAGTAAGTTATGATAGGTTAGGTTCGTCCTCTTACTTCTGGTTTAAGTAAAAGGACTAACAAGCCATGTATGTTCACGTAAAGGTACATTCATAGATTTTTTATTTTATTTTTTTTTTAATGTGTGCTGCTCAGGCTAGCCATCAGTGACCATACCATAAAGGGAAACCTGATTGATTCTAGCTTTCTGTATGTACTACCCTGTTGAGATTTTTGCTCTCTTTTTATCTTCACTGTTTAGTTACAAATACCTAAGTGAACATGAACTGAAAATGACATTAGAGTTTGTTCTTAGGCTTTGTTATAAGGAATACAAGAATATAAGGTCTTTTTAAAGGTGTATGATTTCCATATGTCATCAGTTTGTTAATCAAATAGGAGTAATTAATAGTTGCCTCAGTCTTATGAAACAACCAACCTATGCTATGATAAAGCCAGGTTGCCGAACTGAAAGGTAACAGATGTTTTCCCAACGATAGTCTTTGAGGCTAAGGAGAAGCAAAATTCTTGGCAAAAAAAACTTTTTTTTTTTAAATATGTATGTATCTTGGGTTATTTGTTTGTTTTATACAGAAAGGTTGACAGAAATTATGTTCCTGTTAATTTCAGGACACGGTTCTTAAGCTTTTATTTGATGTAGCCTAACTCTCCCATATCCTCCCGTGTTATTTATAAGTGTGCTAAGCAGATGCTTTTGTTCTAAAGTTATAATTAGATTTATATTACTATTCGTTTCACATTAGCTAGTAGTGTGACTGCAGCAGAACCATGCTTCATGGTTTTGTGCATGGCAGAAAATCAGTGTGATGAAGCATTAGCTTAATTTGTTTAATTAGATTACATCTCTGTGGAAATCATTCTGCCCTTCACAAGAGCCTTTAACATGCTGAAATTTAACATAAAAGATGCATGCTAAATATTATCATTCATTTTTATAGCTATCAGATCTGTTATTACGTTGGGGTATTTTACTGTCTGCTTCATACTCTGCAATTGTTTTCAAAATGCAGGGATGAACCGTAAAGTCCATTATTCACTGGTGAACTCTGCAGAGGGCCAGTTTTCTATTGATGAATTCTCTGGAATCATTCGTTTGGAGAAGCCTTTGGACCGGGAATTACAAGCTGTGTACACTCTGACTTTGAAGGCTACAGATGAAGGTTTACCTAGAAGACTGTCTTCAACAAGTAGTCTCATTATTTCTGTTTTGGATATAAATGATAATCCACCTGTATTTGAGCAGAGGGAGTATAGTGCAAGTGTATCGGAAGACACTTTGGTTGGAACTGAAGTTCTCCAGATCTATGCTGCAAGCAGGGACATTGAAGCCAATGCTGAAATCACATACTCAATAGTCAGTGGGAATGAACATGGAAAATTCAGCATCGATTCAACAACAGGTAACAGATTACAACTGTGAATATACTTTAGGCTAACCAAGCACAGATTCATACTATATTCTACAGTAATTCAACCAAATAGCTTATGTATAATCTGTAAGCATCATCCTGTCTGTAAAGCTAGTGCTATTGTGTGTCCACCCATTTTGCCAGCATGCTTACTAGAGTACTGCAGTAGAATGTAGAACAAGAACTTTATTTGTTGGTACTACTTACTGTTATTTGGGTTAGATTCATTTAACTAGTAAGGTTTTCATAGTTGGCATATTCTACATCCTTGGGGCAGAGGGGGGTGGAAATACACAGATCTGTAATGATAGAAACATAAGAGTCTTTTCACAAAAGCTGTATCAGAATGAGAGGCCAGGCTTGGTAAAAGAAAGATCAGAAATTAAATTGATTGAGAAACTGGTCATTGGTCCACAAAAACAGTAATCCTGGAGGAGTTTGATACAGCATTAAAGATAGGTTGGAATAGTCTGCTTAATCGTATATCCAGTATGACACTGGAGATTTTAGGCTTGCAGGTTAGTCATACTTAGTCTCAGAAAGCATTTAGGTCTTCTGGAGAATTTTTCCCTGCTAGTGATAATCTTTTGCTTAAATATCAATATAAACCTCAGTTGTAATTTTGGTTTTGCATATAGTTCTTTTTCTAGAGTTAATTTCTGATAAAGGTTGGGGGGTTTTAAATAAGATTTCTACCCAAAAGTTAATAATAGTTAATTATACCAGTGTAACTGAAATTACAATTCTTCCAGCTTTTTCCAGTGTGCATGCTGGTACTGTGGTATAGAAGTATTTTGCCACTTTAACTTCTTCACGTACTTGAAAGGAGGAAAAAGGTTATAGGGAAACACTCTTCCAGCAGCTAATCAGTGTGTGTGTTAGGAACAGCACTATCTTAACTAGATGGTTAAAAAGTCATGCTTTAACTCAAATATTTCTGCCAATCAAAATTCATGGTCAGACATTTCTTTTACTAACTCTGCATACTCAATGCTGGTTGAAAGGAAAGTCAAGTTAAAGGTAATATCATATTTGTGGTTAATTTTAATTGAAAATTAAGAAAAGGACATTTTCTAAACACTTTTTTTAAATTTTTCTTCCATTTTTTTCATTACAAAATGTGAGCAGGTGGTTTTACACTGTCTTTCGTGGTAGTGGCAGGAACTTCTCACCTTTTTACTTCTATGTTCAAAGCCTGATCATTTCACTGTGTATCTCCAGCTTTACAGTGAAAATCAAACCTGAAAAAGCTGAGTTTTTGTCAGACCAAAATCAAAAGTTGCAATATATGTAATACTACATTAATAGCAGAGTTTGTGTGAGTTGTGTGTTTGTTTGTTTTCTTTCCTAGGAGCCATTTTTATAATTGAGAACTTGGATTATGAAAGTTCGCATGAATACTACTTGACAGTGGAAGCCACAGATGGAGGCACACCTTCGTTAAGTGATGTCGTAACAGTGAATATTAATGTAACAGATATCAATGATAATACTCCAGTGTTTAGCCAAGACACTTATACTGCAGTAATCAGTGAAGACGCTCTGCTTGAACAATCAGTCATTACAGTATGTATTGTTGTTTGGGGTTTTGTTGTTTTGTTGGTTTTTTTCCTGTGAAATACTGTCATGGCAATAATGCTTTCATTCTTGAAGAAATAAATACTGATTTGAAGATGGACATAAATTGATAAGTTTGCCATTGAGTGAATTGAAAATTTCTTTTTAAAAAGTTTCAGAACCAGGGACTTGAGATGCTGTGAAAAAGTAGATGCTACTTTGTGATGTATTTGTGTTCTCCTCATGAGAACATGACTTAGTTTTCAGAAGAAATTTAGGAAATGATGTCAGTATGTTCTATTCATGTGACATTTCTTTTGAGAACTGTGAAATGTGTTAGACCAAAACAGCTGTACTCATCTTCAGGGTGAGTTTATCAGAAAGGTGATAGTCTATTTTAACCTGTTTTAAATGAGACTGTAATGTCCCTTAGGTTATGGCAGATGATGCTGATGGACCTTCAAACAACCACATTCACTACGCAATTGTAGATGGCAATCAGGGAAATCCTTTTACAATTGACCCTACCAGGGGTGAAATAAAAGTGACTAAACTTCTAGACAGAGAAAAGGTAAGTTTTTGATGCTTTCTGAGCAATTAGGGTTAATTTAGCTATATAAATAGATGACCACCTTTTTTTAATTATTATTATTTATTGTTATATATGTAAATTATTTAATATTCCAAAATCAACATAGCTGTAATGAAGAGAAAGCATTTACTTATGTCTGTGCTTTTTGGGGGCGGGGAGGAAGAGAAAGGATTAGGTTATGAAGGCAAGCTTTACTGGGAATTTGCACTAAAATAGTTCTTCCTTAAAACAACCTGAGTTCGCTACATTTTGCTCCTTAGTGAATGTTTGAAATTCTTTTATTATTTCTTAGATTTCAGGGTATACCTTGACAGTTCAAGCTTCAGATAATGGAAACCCACCTAGAGTTAACACAACCACAGTTAATATCGATGTTTCTGATGTAAATGACAACCCTCCGGTATTCTCAAAAGGAAACTATAGTGTTATCATCCAGGTAAATACAGATATTGAAGTAGTGAAGTCAGTGGTGTTATTGGAATGTTAATTTGTGACTTGAAAAATTTTGCAAGATGTGGTTAAACCTAATGCTTCAGTTTTATTTTTCTGTATTTTTAATTATTTGAGGTTGTCAGTAAGACTGCTTCTGAAATAACTGTTAAGGGTTACAAAATTAATACTGTGCATTCTATTTAGAAACTTTGCAAGTTGAGCACATTTTTTTTTTTAATGTATGTCATGTGTGGAGGTATATGTATCATACATTGCATTTATGTTTATAACATCTTTAGCATTATATAGATAGGTCAAACTACATAATAATTTCGCTGTTTCTTTTCAATCTTAGAGTTACTGCTTAGTAAAGGATATTTTAGGTACCTATAACTTGTGAAGCAAGTGTTGTGCACTGTGACACATAGATAAAGACTTAGTTCCTATTGGCCTTCTCTGGGATCAGAAGCACTTGAAGCAGGAGTAGCATTTCATATTGCTACAAACCAGTCCTTTGACTAACTTTGCACCTTAGGATGGTAATAGTGGGCCAGATTCTCAAATGGCTGGCATGTATTTGCCTGATTCAGAAAACTCTCTGCTAAAGCAGAGATAGCAGAGGCATCATCTGTACTTCTTATCTTCCTCAGCCCAGTGGAGAGTAAGTGGAAGGGAACGATGGAATTGTTTTAAGGCCTTCATACCAGTAAAGTTGAGTGAGCTCAATCCCTTAGGTCCTTTTGCTGGTGCCTGGCCTAAATGGGGATCAGCAATATTGTGCACTGTGCCATCCCAGCATGCCACTTCTATTTGAGGCTGTGTACATGATTACTAAAAGTAGCTTTCCAAAACAGGACAAAGTAATTCATCTCTACCCAGCGTATACAGAGTATGCAAGTAAGATATCCTGGATCTTACTTTGTTTTTTTAAAGCTATGGAATTGTATGTTTCTGTGCTGTTAAAGGCATTTTACTTTCCCCAATTACAGTCTTTCTTGAAATGAATGTTAATTAATGTGTGTCCTAAAGCTGTAATGTCTGTAATGCTTCCCTTACTCAATTAAAAAGGAAGACCATGTGTTTTATAGTTCACTTGTATCAGCCTATCCCAGTGTGAGGGTAGCAGAGAAGAATCTGTAGGAGTTGCCAAAGAATGCTGGTGTGCATTTCCTGATATATTGGAGATGGACATATTTGGACACAGTTGGAAATGTGCTTAGGTACTATGAAAATCAAATTACTTTAGATGTCCAAATGTAAATATTTGTATTTTAAAATTATGTTCCATGTGTTGGTTTTTTTTCTGGAGATAAAAAAGCTTCAGCTGCAATACTTGATAAGTAACTTGACTTACTCTTTCAAGAATGAAGGGTATGCTTGATATTAGGCATTTTAACAACTGTGAAAGGATAGCATTTTGTTATTGTTCTACTTCATAATAACACTTTACTTTTTTTTCATTTACAATATGCATATATATAAAAAACTTGGTTATTACAGTACAGAACAAATATTCTGGGAGAGTTGTTACACGTGTTAGATAAGGTTGTGTGTGTATCAAATACATGATAAAGTGTTGAAGTGTCTGTGAAACCTCAGGCATCCATGTGATGTAAACTTGAAGGGATTTTATGATGCAAATTTTAAAATCTGGATTTCATATTTTAACTAGACTGTAGCTGTAGCAACTGCAACTGTAGTGAGAACATTAATTAGGGACACACAGGATCAGATGCAGGAGTGTGTTTTTCTAGTCCTCCCAACAAAGGCATTAAATTATTCTTAACAGGTGTTTTGGCTAAATTTGACATTTTTGATGACTTGGTAATTAATCTACAGTAATCTTAATTCAGACCAAAAGTGGAAAATGGTAAATTTCAAGGTGAAGCTGCTTCTAATAATGCAAGACAAAGTTGTTTGTTGGTTTGGGTTTTTTTAAAAAGTAAGTTTAAAAATGTACTGCCTTTCTCCATTTAGTGTTTTCGTCATTATTCTCAGAGGGTAGTATTTTTCTTTAAACAGTACTGTTGTTCTGATCTCTCTTATGCTGATTAAATGGTTTGACAGTATTTTGAGTTTGGTTTTTTTGTCCTGTTGTGAGAAAAAAATCAACATCAGGCTATATCCTCAATTACAATAAAAACAAAGTAATTGTATTGTGCATTTTTAGGAAAATAAGCCTATTGGATTTAGCGTGCTACAGCTAGTGGTGACAGACAAGGATTCTTCTCACAATGGCCCTCCTTTTCTATTCACCATCCTGAGTGGAAATGAGGAGAACACTTTTCAGATGAACCAGCAGGGAGTACTGACAACAACTGCTGCACTGAATCGCAAAGTGAGGGATCACTATTTACTTCATGTTAAGGTAGGATGTGCTACCTCCAGCTGTTTTCTGTTATTAGTATAAGTATTCTGTTAATTTGTGCCACTCAACCCACCACTTTTTCCTGCCTACCCCCTGTCTTTCTGTTACAAGATCCTGATGTGCCAAGTAGTCATTTGAGGCATGGCCCTTTAGGTAACATCTTCAGAGACTGTCTGTTGTTCAACTAGAAATCTATACAGGTGTAACACCTTAATTAAACTCATGGTAAGGGTATGGAGTAAGTGAAATGTTAACTGGGTGAGTTGTCTTGGTAAGCCCTTTGCCTTTCATGTGGGATGCTGGAAAAGCCAGCAGAAGACAGGTCCCTTAGGCAATCTGCTACTGGCTGCAGACTTCCTCTTGCCACTAGAACTTTGACTCTTGAAGCTGAACTACTCACATACAATGGAAACAGGGACATTGAAAGTTGCACATAATGACAGTGCTGAAATACTTTTTTTCTGTAGTGCCACATTGTTTTTCCAGTGGCAACTGAAAGCATCTCTCTTTTTAGGTTTGGAAAATGAAAATACCATTGAAATTCATAGTGCAGTACTTGGAGGTCTTAGAATCTTGCAGCGAAAAACATGGCATAAAACTGAAATTATGGCCTTTCAGGGTTATTTTTATGACTACTTTTGCCATTGTTATGCAAAAAGACCAGGCTGTGTCCAAAAATCCAGGTTACATTAATATAGCTAAGTTGCCTAAAATACTTTTTTGTAATATAATATAAGAAAAGTTCAAACCAATTTTTTTAATCTTATCCAATCCTTTTTAATTTACTTATAAATTAAGCAGCTGTGAACAGGGGACTTAAAATTGGTAGGGTAAAAATAGCTGGCCTTAATTCTTAAACTTGTTACAGATTTGTTTTAAGAAAAATTCTTACCTTTATTTATACATGATTATTTAAATCTCCAAATTATTCTCATACATAATCTTGCAGACAATTTCTGAGTAAACATGCACTTTGAGTTTTAGAGCAGTACTGTCTGCATCAGTGTATACTAATTTCCGTCCACATTGGGATAATAATCGTGATGTATGTACAGTCTGTCTCTTTTCTTTGGGGAAGGAAAAAAAATTCCCACAGGTATTGTCATTTGCTGATTGAGTCACTAAAACATATTGTCAGGAGACATCAGTAGAAAACCAGCATAAAAAAGGATTCCATTTAAATATAGTTTAGTTTAGGGTTTGAGAATTGAGATCAAAAAGCAGGAAGAGAGGTTTATCATTCCTCTGTTAGTCTTTTTTTTTTTTTCCAGTAGAGATCTGCTTAATAGTGGTGGGACAGATTAACCTTCAGGGTACCTAAGCCATGGCTCTGTTGGCTTTCCTAGTCTGCATGAGTCCAAAACAGCAGTGGAGCTGGGCTTTGTCACACTTGCCTAATAGGCTTTCCAAGTTCTATACCAATTCCCCAAAGTCATCTTTTTGTATAGGGAAGAAGAACCAGCAAAGTTTTTCATGTACGTGCAATCAGAGTATGTTTTATTTTATGTTTTCTCTAAGCAGTAACTAATTTATATTTATTTTGCTTCTAAAACAAATTCCTAGGAATGCATGCACAGACAGTTATGTTTGTTCTAGGTGGACTGTTACATTGTCACATTTTATGATTTAGCTGCATCTTTGGCCTCTCCTAATGTGCCTGCCTTTTCTTAAGTGCAAGGTATCAGCCTAACATCTTCCTCTGGGCGGAATCGTGCAATTCTTTCATTTTTCAAGCCACTTCATAGGCTGTAGGATGCTTATAAACAGCCCATCGGTACTTCAGCTGTCTTCTCTTTAGCACAGCACTTGAAAAGTGCCTCTTCCCCACCCTGGGAATGAATAGGGCCTAATTTAATGTGATATAGTAGCTAAATGAATGTCTTAAAAAATATGTACTCTTTTAGAACAAAGGCTTCTCAGAGATTGTAAATCATTAAAGCAGACTATACTAATGTGCATTTTTTTGTGTGTGCTGTACTACCCAGTCTCAGTATTTTGGATCCAGTCCCTTGATTTACAAGGTCCCTGCCTGGATTCTGGAAATATGTCACTGTCTTTTAATTGTCATTTGTCATCTTATATTATGGTGGGTTTTTTTTAAATAGACACAAGTGCTAAAATTTACCGATATCTTCTCCTTAGTGAGTGAGTCACTGTACATGATTATGAAGGTATTTAAGACTAAAACTAACATTTCCTTATCACAAGACTTCAGTTCCAATGATACACACCAGAATAGATACATGACTTATGTGGAAAAAATATTCTTCCCATTAATTTAAAAATAAATTTTTCAAAAGCTGTAGGGAGGCATCTTCTCAAGTTTACACTATTTTCTGCACTTTAATCTTGCAGCTCACAAGTTAATGACTGTGAATGATCTTTTGATATTTGTTTTCATTTTTTAAGTGACCTTCACTGGTGTGCTTTTCAGTATTGACAGCTTTCACCTTAGTTGCTTTCTGAATGGATCACTGAGGCAAAGGTTATCTTATATTACAGACATATTTTAGTTGGAAAAAAAACCCAACAAAACACACAAAAAAGCAAAACCAAAAAAAATCCAAACCACAAACAACCCCTCCCATACACACCCCACATACCCACTACAATTACAAAATTACTTGATGTGAGCCTTTCCTTTACTTTTGTAGTTTCAATAGAAATAAGGATTTATTTTTTTTCCTAAAAACAATCTACATGTGCATGCCTCTCACATTTTCTTTTCCTCTCTCCAAAGGAAATAGATTATCCATTAACAAATGTCTCACAGCATTAGTGTGTGAAATCTTCAGCTATGAGTCATACAGTCCTTTGTGCCACACTCTGAAGTATTTAGTCTAAAACCAGAGCAGATTTTTTAATATCTGCGCTATTGAAAAATAATTTCTCCTGGGGCTCTTCTTTCCTTCTTGTTGTCCATTTGTTATAATTTTGCTTGCCTGTTTGTTTTAAGCCCTTTCTTGTTTCCCTTGGACATTTCTCCTGTAGCTAACTGCCTGCCTTGTCTGGTTTCCAGGCAGAAATCTAGGCAAAACAAAACTTTGCCAGCTTGAGTTCTGTCTCTCTCCTTATTTATGTTTGGGTAACTAGAGGGCAGGTTTCTAGCCATGCCTGTCTTTTGGGGCTAATGGATGAAGATGTGTAGTTCTATGAGACATGCACTACCTTTTTAAAATGCTACAATTAAGCGCACATCCACAGATAATCTTTAGCCTGGACTTTTTTCTCTTTTGCTTAAATTTGTATGAAAAATCAAAAGCAGCTTCTCTGCATAGATCTTCAAAGTGTAGCAGCTACCTGTAGTCACTGTAAAACTATTGTAAAATCTTTTGAATACAGGATATCTTCTGAGCCCTGTGTATTCCCTCTGTTCCTTCACATCTCTCCAGTTCTTTAATCTCTCTTTCAGTAACTGGGAAAGAGCTTTGGGAAAAAGGTAGAGAGGAAACAAGAACTGAGAAATTGAAAGAGAGAAAGGAGAAAAGAAAGACCCAAGGGAAAGGTCTTTTCACTTTTCTACTCTATTTGCCCCTTCTTCATACAACAACAGTGTATGCTTTTGTCAAAAAGAGGTGGAGGACATGTTTAAAAAGGCTTTAAATTGAATTAGGTTGATTCTGTTAAAGATAATTAGTTTAATTGTCTGAAGCAAATAGCTCTACAGGTGGTTTGGTTTTTTTCCCCTCTCTGTGATCACAAATCATGAAAGACAATATAATTAATTGGAATTTTCTACATGTATTGTTCTCCTGTGGAGGTACTGTTTGGCATACTGCACTTAGATTGTCTTCAAGACCACCTCCTAAGAACTATGGTAAAGCACGTTGTAAATTTCTAGTGCATGACTCACTTCAAGTTTGTAATGTGTTTCCATTCTTGAAATAATAAAGCTTCAAGCACCACCTGCTGTCTGAAATCATCTACTGTGCATTTCCTCTCTATTTGCTAGAAGTGTTAGTGTCTTCCTGCCATTTCCAGGTATTGAAAGCACTGTAGCCTTTTAATTTTGGAAGAAGTGAAAACATGTTAGTGTGTGCCTGCTTTTATAAGCTTTTTAAATATTCAGTCTTAACATTTATGTCAGGATCTGTGTTATGAAATTTCCATAAAGCATTTTCTTGCAGGAAGTTTCTTCTTTTGTACATACAACTCTACTGTATAAAGCACAAATATCTACAGCAGAATTTGAGATAAAGCAAAAATCTAACTCTATCCTCATTTTCCTTCAGGTGGCAGATAATGGAAAACCACCGTTGTCATCTTTGACTTACATTGATATTAGAGTTATTGAAGAAAGCATTTATTCTCCAGCAATTCTGCCTCTAGAAATCTTTATCACAGCCTTTGGAGAAGAATATTCAGGTGGTGTCATTGGAAAAGTTCATGCTACCGATCAAGATGTTTATGATACTTTGACATACAGTCTGGACCCTAAAATGGAATCCTTGTTCTCAGTTTCCAGTACTGGTGGCAAACTAATAGCACATAAAAAGTTAGATGTAGGACAGTACCTCCTAAATGTCACTGTTACAGATGGAAAATTTACAACTTCAGCTGATATTACTGTACACATCAGACAAATCACACAAGATATACTAAATCACAGCATTGCAATACGGTTTGCAAACCTTGCCCCTGAAGAATTCATCGGTGATTACTGGCGCAATTTCCAGAGAGCGTTAAGAAACATCTTAGGGGTGAGGAGAAATGACATCCAGATTGTTAGTTTGCAGCCTTCTGACCCTACTTCAAACCTTGATGTCCTCCTGAATATTGAAAAGTCTGGTGGCTCTCAACACCCAATGAGAATTTTGCTCCACAAGATAAACTCTTCTGTGCCTGACCTAGAGGAGATTTTAGGAGTTCGGATAATTGATGTTTTCCATAAGCTTTGTGCAGGCCTAGATTGTCCTCTAAAATTTTGTGAAGAAAAAGTAACAGTGGATGAGAACATCATGTCAACCCACAGCACAGCAAGGTTGAGTTTTGTCACTCCTCGTCATCACAGAACAGCAGTTTGTCTTTGTAAAGGTAAGAAAAGCAGAAAGGAAGACCATATCCTTGAAGAAATTGTTCTGGTTTAGAACAGCCATAATCCAGAGGGGAAAGTTTATAGTACAGGGCAAGATTAAGGATGTGCAGTAACCTTCACTCCAACATTTGCCTAATGTTATTCAGACTAAGGAGTAAGTTTTTCTTGTCTCTTTACCTCCTTTTAAGAGTTTACATAATATAAGGTTATGGGAGGGGATATCTTTCTTTTTTTTGTTTTTTTTTTTTATAGTTACACCCTCATTTTCCATTTTATGAAAAAAAATTCCTTTGTCGTTGCCTGTTTTAAATTGCCAGCCATTTTCAGTCTTGTATGCACCAAGATAAGTTCTTGCAAAGCACCTGAACATTTCCTCCTTTCTGCTTGTAGGATTAGCCTACGCAGCTTTCAGATTTGGCTGGGAATGATGGGGTGAACTGGCAAATGAATATTCATTGAGATACATATAAATATACAGATTTAGAACAAAATATTAATACGTCTTTAGCTCTAAGGAAAGCAACATTGCCTTTTGAAATCATGGTTTAATATTGCTGGATGAACTTGCACATTTAAGTAAATACTTAGAGCCTTTTTCTTTTCTGTCTCATTCTCCTGCTTCTCCCCAACATTCTGTCTATGTTTAATATCTACATGTTTTTTATGGTGTGTGATAGGGAAACCTTAAACCATAACACCAGTTTCCAGATTTTACCAGTTGAATTCTTTGCATAATCAAGATAACTATGAGCACCACCTACTATATATGCCATTTGTCTACTCTGTGTTTGTGCCAATTGTGTGTCATAAATGTTACTTCACTTCCTTGTCTGATAGGAATATTGTTTAGGCTGCTTTCAGCTACTGTACTTGTGTCCCTTTTCCAAAATACTGTTACCACCCTCAGCAGAGAAATAATGTATTTTGTTTTACAGAAGGGAAATGCCCCCTGATGAATAGTGTGTGTGAAGGAAACCCATGCCCTGAAGGTACCGAATGTTTAGGGGATCCAAACGAAGGAAAATATACCTGTGTTTGCCAAGACAGCAAAGCTGGACAGTGTCCTGGTAAGAAATTAACTCTAAAAATTTCTGCATAGAACCATATTAGTTTCCAGAAATAAACTTGATTCCACTCCTGTGTTAACACATTTATGCTTTTCTGTATTCTTAAGCATCTGCTGGCTCTGCTGTGACATTTACTGGGAGCAGCTACGTGAAATACCGTCTCATGGAAAATGAGAACAAAGAGGAAATGAAGCTCACAATGAGACTTAGAACATACTCTGCTCATGCAGTTGTTATGTATGCTCGAGGAACAGATTACAGTATCTTAGAGGTATAGTAAAATCTCCTAGTGAATATCTCTTCCTCTTTTCTTCTTGCTATCTTCTTGCTATTTTTTACATCACAACTAAAGACTGAATCATAACAGCTCTGTAGAATTGTTCTAATTCAGAATTGCCTTGAAGGTAGGGTATGTTATTCATCTAGGTGACAAACTTGTACAGTTTTTTTTCAATTGCGTAAAAGGAATTGCGTTTCTGTGATGTTTTAAGAATAAAACAACAGAAACCCTTTGAATTACCTATTTTACATAACAATTTTAAATTTTATTTGCTCATAATACTCATCAAGTCCATACAGAAAGAGTCACTTAAAGCACAAGATGAAAGGTCTTGAAGTACTGTAATCTTTTGATGATGATCTGTGATTTGTTTACTAGAGGAAAAAAAAGTACAAAGTCTACATTTTAATTAAAAGAACCATATTGAATGAATCACAATCACTGTGACTGGAAATACAATATTATTAAACTACTTTTTATGAGACCACCACCATCATCCTGTCTCTCCAGCAAACAAACTTTTATAGGCATCAATATTTTAAGTGTATAGACCATTTGTTGATGTTTTGGCTTTCCTCTGTAGATTCACCATGGAAGGCTGCAATATAAATTTGATTGTGGCAGTGGACCTGGGATTGTCTCCGTTCAGAGCATTCAGATTAACGATGGCCAGTGGCATTCAGTGTCTCTGGAAGTGGATGGAAATTATGCACGACTTGTTCTGGATAGGGTGCATACTGCATCTGGTACTGCTCCTGGTACACTTAGGACACTAAACCTAGATAACAACGTGTTTTTTGGTGGTCATATTCGTCAGCAAGGTACAAGACATGGTAGAAGTCCTCAGGTTAGCAATGGTTTCAGAGGCTGTATGGATTCTGTTGTACTTAATGGACAAGAGTTGCCCCTAAACAGTAAGCCACGAAGTTATGCACACATGGAAGAATCTGTAGATGTGACTCCTGGATGCTTGCTGACTACCACAGAAGGTTGCTCAAGCAGCCCATGTCAGAATGGAGGCATCTGCAATGCACTGTCAAATGGAGGTAAGCTCTGCTATATTCTTCTGCCGTTAGTTTTCAAAGCTGCTTTTCCACTTCCCCGCATTAAAGCACAAAACAACTTTGTGAATAATTCTTGCTTTCCCAGAATTGTAGAAGTATGGTTGTTGAATAGGTAGGACAGCTGTGTCTGCCTCGTGTTCTAGACTCAGTTCCCTGGAGTATGAAGTAGATGAGATCCATTAGACAAAGTGGGGATTTAATCTTCAGTCTCAATACCTGAGGTCCATCCTCTTAATTGCCTATTTTACAGTCTTCCTTTAAAAGTTCTGGAATCATTGTGAAAAGCTTGAGTTTTGTGAGAGAAATGGAAGTTATCCTTCAATCAAGAAAAAATTCAAGAAAAACCTTACTGTTAGACTTTCCTTCATCTTCCGATAAAATATTTCTGTTTTTCCCACCCCCTCTCTCTTTGAACAGGTAGATGAGCAGGGAGAATTTTCTTAGATCCATAGGTAGGCAGAGAGGATTTTACCTTAAATCCAGTAAAGCCACATGAGCCTTTCAAAAAGAGTGTATTTGATTTCAGGTTACTACTGCAAGTGTGCACCTTTGTTTATGGGAACTCACTGCGATGTAAGTGTCAACCCCTGCGCTTCCAATCCCTGCCTTTACGGTGGTACTTGCATCCCTGTCAGTGATGACTTTATCTGCCAGTGTCGAGGACAGTACACAGGCCAAAGGTATGTTTATATGGTTTATTGTACTAATGAACCCTGTAGAGAATAGGCTATAAATATAACACTTTTTCTGTTTTCTTTATCTGTTTATGGTTTGTTCATGCTGCCTTTTTTTTTTCTTTTTTCTTCCCCCCCCCCTCTTTTTGGGGTTTGTGGGTTTTTTTTCTGGCCTTTGCAGGTGCCAGCTGGGTCCATATTGCAAAGATAATCCTTGTAAAAACAGCGGCAAGTGTATTGACAGTTTGGATGGACCCGTTTGTGAGTGTGAAGCAGGCTTTCGTGGAGAAAGGTAGGTAGTCTTACACACATACTGCATTTTGAACAGTATTGCTTAACAGTTAACAGTTCAAACTGTTGGAATGTTGATAAAATAGCAAATTGCCTGTTTATTAAATACAATTTCTGAGAACAAGGAGACTATGACAAAGACTACTGAGGGTAAACTAACAATTGTTTCTTTGCTCTGTTTCTGGTAGGTGCCTGACTGATGTTGATGAATGCATAGAAAACCCATGTCTCAATGGTGCCCTCTGTGAGAATACTTACGGTTCATATCATTGCAATTGTAGCCGGGGATTTGGAGGCAAACACTGCACAGACATTGTTCTTAACAAATATGTTTCAACATCTTGGAACATTAGCTTAGCCGAAGTGATTGGGATTATTGTCTTCATCACAGGAATATTCTTGTTAGTTGTGATTTTTGTTGTTTGCCGCAAAGTTATCAGTAGAAAGAAGAAGCACCAGCCAGAACCTGAAGACAAGCAACTGGGAGCTACAACAGCTTTCTTGCAAAGACCTTACTTTGATGCAAAATTGAATAAGAACATCTATTCTGACATCCCACCACAGGTTCCTGTTCGTCCCATTTCATACACTCCAAGCATTCCAAGCGACTCCAGGAACAATCTTGACAGGAATTCTTTTGAGGGGTCTGCTATCCCTGAGCACCCAGAGTTTAGTACTTTTAACCCAGATTCTGTACATGGTCACCGGAAAGCTGTAGCTGTTTGCAGCGTAGCACCAAATTTGCCACCGCCACCTCCTTCCAACTCTCCTTCAGACAGTGACTCAATACAGAAACCCAGCTGGGATTTTGACTATGACAGTAAGAAATGTTCTTATTTTATTACTTTCCTGTTAAAGGTGTGAACTGGTACAATTTTAATGAGTGTAAAGTCTCCATCTGCATCTGTTAGGAAGGCATTATGACTTCATTGGGTTTTGAGTCTAATTGGGCTTCACGCTCTGTTAAGTTTTGTAAAAATGTGTGATTTCAGCCTTGAATTTTATTGACTCTTTAATATAGGATCTATTAATTGTCTCACCTAAAACTTTTTCTTTCAGCTAAAGTAGTAGATCTTGACCCCTGCCTTTCAAAAAAGCCTCTGGATGAAAAGAACTCCCATCCTTATAGTGCTAGAGAAAGCATGTCTGAGGTCCAGTCTCTCAGCTCCTTCCAGTCTGAATCATGTGATGACAATGGTACGTAAAATACAATCGTTCTGTAATGCCACTTACATTCATTTGTTCTGTCTTTGCATCTATATCTCTGAAGTATCAATAGGGCTTGCATATATCAAATATATATTAAATAACTTATTATTTAATATATATCTGTATTTTCCTATGTTAATACCAGATATGTTAATTTCTTTAAAGTATTTTGCCTATCTTACACCTTGTGTTGTTACCTTGAGATTATGTGTAATCATTCTGCTGTTAGCTCTAGGTGTTCAGAGCCTTGTGTTTAAAAGCTGTTAAAAGCGTGTTTTGAGAAACTCTTGTAGGTAATCGTTAGTTATCATATACAAGAATACAGTGAATTTTAAAAATGGCCTCTGCACAAACGTAACTTTTGCTTTGACGTTCAGCTCTTAGTAAAAAGCTTTCTCGTGTTACGGTTTCATTTGTTTCCTTCTCTTTTTCTTGCTGCCACCTCAGCTCCCATATGGATCAGATCAGTTCTGAGTGAGAGCAGAGTATAAGGGACTGCTTGTAAGTTTGATTACTTTAGTAATGAAGGAAGCTGCACAAAAAGGAATTTTGTTATAGTAGAACAGTATATTTGGCTTTCACCATGATTAAAATGAATTCATTAAAAAAATCATGCATTGAAAAAGGCCAATATAAAAATATAAATACTTTGATCACAACTCCACCAAAATATAATCAGCATACGTATTTGCAGGTTTCATAATTATTAATTGGAAGTCTTTTACTTTTACATTGTGATGACAGATGCTTTTACAGTTGATATGAATGCATCTATGTATTGAGAAACATTTCAGACTGATTGGACAAAGCCATAGTTGTCTTATAACTGAATTCACTAAGTTGAGGTGTTTTGACTTTTTCCTTCAATTTCTGCTTTTGTCTCTGTATGGTAAAAAGAATTGAAATTCCTTTAGCTTAGGAATAAAGAACATTCTGCTTCTGAATGGAGTGATTTGCTCTTAACAGCATGAAAAGAGACATCTATGTTATGATTGGTGAAAGTAAAATTGTATGTTTACAGTACTCATCATTTTATCAGTAGACCTGATATCAACTTTCAACTTTTTCCCTGTGGTATTAAGTGTTGTGTGGTACATGTTGTTCTCCCCTTCTCTCCATGCCACATATTTCATGTATTCTTACATATATTTCTTGTCATGTATTGATTACTCATTAATACATCATTTCAAGAGAAATAGCTGTGGTATCATAGATATTGTTCTTTCCTTCCTTCCTTTTTGGTAGATTATGAATTTATTAGTTTGAAATTTAATCCCTGAGCCATGCAAACAAATCGCATGTCCTTACCTCATCCTACCCTATAATCCTTCTCTCTCCCAAAAGTATCTTGGGAAAGGGAAGACATAAAAATCCATTCATTTTGGTTGTTTTTAAATAAGAATGTAACAACCTGAATGTGGTATTTTTACTGTCATACCACTGTTAGCACACAAGTAGGGCAGCAGTAGAAGTTTTTAGTAGGTATTTTTCGTATTCTAGCATTTTAGTTCAATTCAGTGAAAATTTCTTTCCCTCATCTTCCCTTGAGCAGTGGGGGAAAAGTAGTATGCTGTCTAAAAGGGGAAGCTTAATGCAATGCTCTGTAATTCACACAACACAAGCCTTTAGAAAAGTCTAGTTTATTGCTGTCAACATGAAGTATTAAGCAAGTGGTATGTTCAGGCAACATTTCAGAAGTTCTAACACAACTAAAGCAGCTTTGTGCTCATGCAGAATTTGCTTCAGGCGTCTTTTCCATGTTTATCAAGAATAAAATTCAGGTTTAGAGATGTATTTTACATATTATGTGCAACTGCTTTCTAGACAGAGTAAATGTATATGTACACCAATAATCTTGCTTCATAAAATAGTAATGAATTGCAATTTTACAGTGCTTTTTGTGTTTCTGTATAATAACTATAGCTTTTTTTTTAATTTGCTCCTTTTATACCTTTTACAAGCTTCCGTAGTGACTGTAATACACCTTGTCAATGCTGTTGTTGACTCGGTGGAAAAAGAAGGTATATACATGTTTTCATATTTATTTTACTGCTTTGGCAGAATAATGCACGTTTGTCTTCTAGTACTGTAGCATGAGCAGATGGGAATTGTAAAATATTTACTTGGACTTCCTAATATGTTTTAGCAAAGAATAGATTTATATTGCCTATCTGTTCATATTTTCATGTGTCTGCCGTAGCTACCCTCTGAACAGGTTTCAAAGTGTGATTTTGTGGGGAAAAGAAAAATATTGGCATAAAAGGATCTAGGTGCTTACTCTCTTTTTAAAGTAGTCACATTAAAGCTGAGAGACAGCATCAAAGGCAATTACATACACTACCATGGATGGAAAAGCAGCAGCCCCTGCTTCCTTTTCTTCTCCCACCCACATCTGTTGGCACCTTGTCCGGCTGTGCAGAATAGGAGTAGTACTGATAGCAGTACCCACTTTCCTGGTATTCAGATCAATCTGTCTCTAGCAGAGAAAACTTGCTTCTAGTATGCAGTTGAGGTATATACGCATACACACCCCTGTCAGTTTAAGTAGTTGCTTGCTACCTAGCCTTACATGAGTATCTCAAAGGTATGTTTGGGTGCATGTATGTACATACGCATATATTTTTGTTTGTGTATAGTATATTTGGAATGTAGAAAGAGATGACAAATGTTTTCAATGGGATTTTATTTCTTTTCTGCTAACCTTTAAGAACTGACCTTCTGGAAAACAAACTCTTTACAGAATAATAGTAGTAATAAAGATGCCAGGGAGTCTATAGGAATGCTGTCTTTTTTTTTCACTTAAAAATCCTTAAAGCTGCAGTAGTATGCAAGTAATTTAGAACATAACATTATTTTTTGTAGCTAAAGATTCTCTTTGGGTTATTATTTAAAGTACATCCTGTCTAATGTATGCAGGCACACAAAAAATATAAATGCAAAGATGTCTATTTACATGAGAGTATTTCATTAATGTGTACCTATAGACCAGAGTTTTTAGTACTAAAAAATAGTAATGCACAGTACTTATGAAAGGGAGAATTATAAGACTAGAGGCAAAAACTATCAGGGAAAATATTAAATAAATTACTCACATTTTCTCTGATATTTTAATTGGGAGAAACTAAAAATGATGGATGTAGCTCTCAAATCAAAGAAAGTCTTGCTTGACAGCTTAGTTTCACTGTAAGATAAATACAAATATTTTATGCTTTGCAGTATATTTGCAGAGAGATTAAAGATGTCCTGTGCAGCTGCTTCTTAACACTTTGAAGTTTCTACTCTTAATAAGCATTTCTTCTTTCAAAGCATCTTAGGTAAAGAGTTCCAATTTTGAGCATCCTCAAGGGGGTGCCAGTTTGAGCAGCAGAGGTCCTTGCTCAAGCCTTTGGCAAGGTCAAGTTCTGGGACAGATGGTCTTTTCCTTTAGTCTCCCCTAGTGGTTCAGTCCAGCAGGTATCCTGGATGTAGCTAGTCTCATCCTAGGATAGTTGTAGGCCTGTGTTCTCTACACTGCTTATCAGGGAAGGTTGCAGCTCTGTGCAAATCAACAATGATGAGTGCAAGAGGAAATATAGCTTCAGTCCAGCAGATTGTCACCTAGGAAGATGGGCACATCAGGTTCTACTTTGTTTTCTGTATTTTATGTTAAAGGGTATTTGCCTTAGAAGACAACAAGACCAATATCTCCCCATTCCTTGGTAAAAGGGGTCTAAATCATACAGTTACAGTCTGCCTATTGGCTTTAGTTTTGCACCCAGTTTCCCAAGAATAATGAAGAATGTCATCTAAGTAGACTAGTGGTCAGAACCTTCTGGAGATAAGGCCAGAGATACATTAAGAGTTTCAGATCTCAAACTGTTATTTCCTTTACTGTGGACAGTATTTTCCTTGTCTAGGCTAGGAAACTTTAAAAGACAAAAAAAAATTAGGAGGAAAATCTCCCCAGGAATCAGCCTCTGTCCCTCCAGTCTTTGAAGAATAGATAAAACTATAAATTCTTAGGAAAAGATTCTGTTATTAGGATGGGCATTGCCCATCCTTACAGACCTTAATAGGTAATAATAGAGTCCTGGAAAGCAAAAGGGTTAAATGTGTCAGGTAACAGAGGACAGTTGTCTGCTGAGCATGAGTTGTTGGGTTTGCTGTACAAAGGGAGGCAGGTCTCACAGTGCCCAGTGTATGCAAGGTAGATACTAAAGGTAGAGTTCTCATCTTTGCATGAAATACTTGAAATTATAAGTGCTAGTAGATGCAGCCCTGTATCAGTAAATAAGGGGGGGGATACAAGGAAAGGAAAAAAAAACAGAGCAAATCTTGTAACCCTTTTTAGCAGAAGTTCTATGAGGACTTCAGCAAGCTGCAGATTTTGCCACTATGCAGCCATGTCCCAGGTGGGCTATTCTACAACTGAATTGAGAAGGAGCCAACTGCAGTACTGCTAAGTAAACTGAACAAGAGTAGCATGAACATCATAGTGACAGTCATTGTTTGTCTTCACATTGGTTCTACTATTTGATTCCTAACTACAGATGTTTTCTCCTTTTTCTTCCTGTTCTGCCACCTAAAGAATCTTTTGCTGTTCCTGACCTCAGCAATTCAAGAGGTGACTTCTGCATGCAGTTCATTGATGTTCACCAAAATATTTCTGTTAAATATTTGGTTTTAACACAAACTTACTGTCAGTTGCTTGCTGTGCACTTGTCTGCAGTGATTACTCTTTACTAGATTTGCACCTTGTTACAATTCTGTATTATTTTCCTTTTTGATGTTGAGATGAGAAAAAAATAATTATTTTTCCATGAAATTAGGCTTACATCTAGTTTCCAACAGACAGATACAAACTGAGGAGTTTGCAAAAGAGGATCAAGTTTGGTCATTTATGCATGATTAAGCTTGACTTTTCCCTTTTGTTCTTGTATTTGAATGTGGAATGTCTTTACTAATAGAGAATTTTATCAGAGGTGTGGCAGTACTATAGAGCTAACAGCATTTTGTGAAATTAACTTTACAATTCAGTTAAGGGGTAAAGTCACTTTAAATGGTCTGGATACTTTACCAATTAGAAATTTCTTGGTTTATATATGCTAAATATATTCTTCAGAAAAACAGGGAGCTGCTATCACCCTAACTGTAATTACTCAACAATCGATAAAGAATTTAGCTGTAGGAGGGAGGCTGTTGGTTCTTTTTTATCCAGTGGACAATTCTGTACCATTATATATTTTAACAGCACGTTCCATAGGTGACCTGAAGCTCTTGCCATGTAGGTGAGATGTCCGAGAAAATGGAAAAGTTCAAGTGTGAATGCAGCAATATCTAATGCATGGCATAATGTAAAGTCGTGTTGTGTTGAATGTCTGTTGGGGAACCAGGGTAAACTGCTCTCTAATTAACACGTAGCGTCCTAATCACAGTGATTGCATTGTCTTAATACATGTGTTGACTTCCCAGGTCAGACTGACTTGAAGACAAGTTACTAATCCTACTTTTCTAAAAAATTTTACGTTTCAGGTTATCACTGGGATACATCAGACTGGATGCCAAGCGTTCAGTTGCCAGGTATCCAAGAGTATCCAAATTACGAAGTGGTTGAGGAGTCAGCTCCCCTCTACACAGATCCAGATGCCATCGATACGGACTATTACCCTGGCGGTTATGACATAGAAAGTGATTTTCCACCTCCACCTGATGACTTCCCTGCACCTGATGAGCTTCCACCATTACCACCAGAATACAGCGACCAGTTTGAGTCAATACAGCCACCCAGAGACATGCCAGCCGTAGGTAGCTTGGGTTCTTCTACAAGAAGCAGGCAGAGATTTAACATTAATCAGTACCTTCCCCATCACTATCCTGCAGACATGTCAGAACCTCAGACAACAACCAGTGGTGTCAACGGCAGTTACAGAGAACCTTACGCTCCTTACACATTAGGGTACAATAGAGACTTTGAAGCACCCACTGTAGACAACATGTCCATGTCTGTGTATGCTTCCACAGCTTCATGCTCTGATGTGTCAGCATGCTGTGAAATGGAGTCTGAAGTCATTCTGAGTGACTATGAGAGTGGAGATGATGGTCATTCTGAAGATGTGAAAATTCCTCCACTTGATTCCCAGCAACATACAGAAGTCTGACACACTCAACAAAAGTGCCTGGACTCTAAAACTTTATCAATTCTAGAACAACTTTTTTTTCTTTCTTTCTTTTTCCCAGCCACAGCAAGTGCTTTTTTTGCAGTGAGCTAAACTGGCATGGCAGTGTTGGATCATGCAGTTCATTTCACTAAGTCAGCCTATTTCCATTTCCTGATCTACTGTAATTGGACAGTTCCAAGACTTCCATTGGCTGTGCCACTTCTGAACATCCTTTTTGTACTTACATTGCCTATGTTAAAAAAAAAAATCGCATACCACTTCGCCATGTTAGCATGATGCATATATTTATATAGTTCTAATGCAATTAATTTTCTCCTACTTTTTGTAAATTTTATGTACAGTTTTGATTTTAATAGTTTTGACTAGATTTTGTAGATATTTTGTGAATTTGTTTTCCACTGAAACTAGTGGTGTTAGTGTGCCATTAAAAACTAGCACCCTGACTTCTTATAATCAGGGCATCACTGTATGTATTCCCCCAAAAACTAAGGTTTGACATTTCATTATAAAAAAAAGTCAACATGTTCACACAAATCCAATTGTACATAGGTTAGGTCTGATATTTTTCTGGGTCAGCTACATGGAAATGTCTTAAATAGGTTGCTGTATTTTAGAACTGTAAACATTTTTTTCCCTTCCTGGAAAGTGTGTTGGGGACCCTCTACATACCCGTTTAGAGCCAAAACCACCATGACACAGTTTTTATAGTGTCTGTATATTTGTGATCCAATGGTCTTGTAAAGGTTTTTACTGAAAATTACCATTAGCCAGTCTTTCTTACTGACAATAAATTATTAATAAAATACTTTAGCTTTGCTCTGTGTATCTCTATTATATAATATACAATTGACAAAGCATTCAGTGCAGCATTTTTAAGTCTGTATATGTTTTGTACTGTATTAAGTTACTTGCTCCAAGCAACACGTTTTCCTCTCCTCAGAAATCAAACTGCAGCTATGTTAGAGATGCTCAACTAGATGGCAGTGTGTGTCTACGTAACGGTGTTTAAAAGTAATTGGGCCAGTATGAATAAAGATTGATGGGTATCAAACTTAAGTAGCCTTCTCGGTAGTTTGCATTTTTCTTTAAACATAAGGAAAAAAAACCCTCAGTAATTTACATAGCTGATATTAAGTCCCAAAACTGAATACAGAGGAAAAAGCCCAAGCTCTTTAAAGTAATTTCATCCTTTCTTAATCACCTGAGTAGTTATCTTCATGGATAAATTATCCCTTGATTGTGCACTTACATGCTGAGATTTCTGTGCCATTTTCTGAGTTTGTGACAAATACATTGGCACTTTTATGCAACAGTCTTTCAATTGCAAGTTTCTTGCATTAAGGTCAGACTAGAATTTTACCTTGAAGTCAAGACAGGATACAGTTTGCCTGTATATTATCCAGCTACTCTTCTGACTAGAAAAGAACAAAGCTTCCAACAAAGTTCTCCAGTGTGGTAAGCTAAAGGAATAACTGTCTTTTGCCTCTTAAGTTCAGAACAGACTTCCTAGCACATTAGTGTGGTTTTAATAGAGCCTGGAATCTTTTCAGCTCTACCTCCATTTTCTTCCTACTATCTCAAGTTCTGTAGCCTGGAAAAGTACAACATTAGGTTCACTCAGGTATGAGAGCTAAGCCTAGGCCTTCCACCATCTGGGGAACAGGGTACTGGCTTTGTACTTGGAATGCTATTTATGCACAAACTGGAACAGCTCCCAGCCTGGCAACTGCATAATGGAAATGGATGGATTACAGGACGGAGCCAAGTACAGACATTCCTCAGCGTTAACTTGCCTATATGCAGGTAAGAATCTCATGACATACATAAAAAGGCTAAAATCAATGGTTTTAAAACCATGATCTGGCTGTAAGCTGCCATATTCATCGTGATAATTTAAGAGGTTTTTGTACATTGGGCCCAATGTTGACATTTTCTAATTAATAGCTTAAAAAGCATCTTGAAGGACTCTTACCATGCACTCTAAAGTAGTTAGGATTTCTGCTCAAGTTTTCTTAGTATCTGCTTCTCAGTAGGAATGAACCTCAAGAAGTCATCAAGAGGAAGACACTGCATAGACTTACATCATTTCTCAGTTGATAAAGACTCACAGTAAAGATGAAAGCCTACCCTCCAAATACATTACGTTACTAGTTTATTGCAGAAATGGCTGGAGAGAGATTTTTAAAATTAAGTGTAAAGAACAGGAATATCAATACTTAAGTATACTTTTATTCATAGTGCTGTGAGCTGAAGTCTTATCTAGAACGTCATGCTGAAAAGGAAGGATGTCTTATTCTCTAAAGAGTCTTCAAGTCAGCTTAAGAAAACCTTATGTCGAAAGTATTAAAATATTCTTTTTTATTTATTCCTCTTACCAAGAACTGTGTTGTCACTCAGCATGCAACACTCACATATTTTACAGGGGAAGACTAGGGCATCATGGCAGTCACTGGGGGAAATAAGGCAGTTTCAACTCCACAACAGCTTTGCAGGTGGTGAGTAAATCAAGACCACCCTCTGTAGAAGTACCAGGAGCTACTGGACTTGAATTAGGTGACAATAAGTGTAAATAAACACATTTTCCCACACTGAGCTACAACACACAATACCAAGCTGATGACATTTTTAACCCAAATAAAACACTGATGCAGCAGAGCATTACTGTTAGACTCAACAGCAAAGACAATTCAAAAGCAGTGGCCAGATGATTTACTTTGCAAACCAATCATTTTAAAACAAGAGAATTTTAGTGAAGGCCATACATTCGAGTCCTCATAGTTACTACATTTTACCTAAATCCTTATACAGACTTTTTAAGTGGCTATACAATAAACTTAATCTCTCAGTTTGAGTAGTTGGCATGTTAGTATCAAAAGGTCTTAACTGTTCTGTGATTCAGGGTATTGCTTTGAAGTTGGACGGCATCTCTTTATCTACAAGGATGGAGACTAAAACCACTCTGGGTGACCTATTGCAGTTTTCATCCTCACAGGGGAGTTTTATCTTCAGATACAGTTTTATGTGTTTCAATTAGTGCCCACTGCTTCTTGTGCTGCCATAGGCCACCGAGGACCTACCTGTTTCTGTCTTCTTTACATCTTCACATTAGGTATTTTATAAACATAAGTAAGTTCCCCCCTGAGTCTTTTCCAGACAACATATTCTCAGTTATCTCAACCTCTCATATGAAAGAGCTTCCCATTTCCTTGATCATCTTACTGGACTCTAATCCCCTGTCTTGTACAAAAGAATGTGGCAATGATTATTTTTTTTCTATTTTAAAATACTTATGAACTAGTAGAATTTAAAATTACATTAAGCAGAACTGAGTCAAAGTCATTGGTCTTCTGTCCAATCTACACTTTATTTGGAGTGTATGGAATACTATTTTGCCTTAGTGCAAAAAAGAAGCTGCGATTCTACCTCAGTATTTGAGGTAGAAACGACAGCCAGTTCTATAAAACTTCTTCCAGTCAATATTTAATATTCACACCTGGTTTGAGGACTCCAGGATAGAGGCATACACTAACATGAACAGAGCGTACCAGCTGTTAGCCCTGCTCTGGCTAAAGGTAGTATTAAAATCAGTCTCTAACTGTGAGACAGAAGACATGAGATCTACCCTTTTATTGGGGTACAGAGGGAAGGAGGAATGCACCACCTCCACTTTCTACCTATCTGTAACATCCTTGAAGACAGTTGCAGGGATTACTCCAAACTCCGACAGAGGTCATGGGTGACACCTATCTGTAGACAGAGACCAGTGCCGGATAGGTGCAGTTCACTAAAGTGCCTGGGATGACTCCTGACTTTGTATTCACAGGGCCTGTCCAGATCACAGCTCTGCACACTAAAGAGTAGCTGCAAACTGCCACACCAAGGTACCCAATAGCATCTGCAGAAGCAGTCTGTGCACTTCACAACAGAGCTGCATGCACTCCACACACAGAAGTGAGGCAGCCAAGAGGTAGGTGCCTCAGTTTCCTTCCATAGCTTGTGCCAATTTTTAGCATTAAATGGCTTTCAAGCCCACCTAAGCCTGTGTAAAAATAAGTCCCCATTAAACCAAGCACACTGAAGCAGACAAATTTTGGCAGCATTATTCATTCTTCCACAGCTGGAGTTGGGGGAAAAAAAAAAAAAATTCAGGAGCACAGCACAATATCCAGTACAACTGCAAAGCCAGAAAATGAGCTCACCTTCAAGTAAGGTAAATTAATTTCTGAACTTGCTGATAATCAAAAGTTGATTGATTACCAATGCATTCAAGTTACAAGACAAATATAAAACCACACAAAATTCACGTGCTTGCAGCAGGCACACAAGATTCAAGCCTAATAAGCCCTGTCAGTAAGAACATGGTATTATGACCATTATAATGAGAGCAAACAGTTTCATTTAAAGTTGAGCCATATGCCTTTCTAAACTTCCTGCTACAGATGATCATTTCTCAGTTTCTTTTCTTATGTTTGCAGTAGAAACCTTCAGTGTGAGGAAAAGCACCAAGAAGCCCAATTATGTGAATGAGTCATACTATCATTAATCCCCAGGGTACCAACTAGAAACATGCTAAGCAGGATGAATTCCTTTCAGAGCTTTCATTTAACTTTGAAGAAATACATAGGGAAAGATTGTGCTGCTACATCAAAGTTTCTGTTTTCTAATTTCTTTTTTTTTTTTTCTAGAGAACTTGAAGCACTGATGGTAATTTATAGCATAAAAGTTCAAATTCTTCCTGTTTAAACAATTAATACTTTATGATGGCCTTATAGATAATAGAAACTTCTGCTTTGAGTTTCATTGCAGAGGGAGGGAATAAGGAATAAAGACCTCAACTCAGAGAAAAGGGCAAAAATATAATTAGGCTGATAATTAGAGCTTGACTGTATGTATTGAAGTTTTTTGTTTTAATGCCAAACGCTGTTCTGTCCCACTGAAGGTTCACAGAACTCACCTCCAAAAACTCAGTGTAGCTGTTTAGAAACATATAGAAAGCAGAACAACATTTACTTTGCGTGAGTTAGTTAGACGCTTAGTGTTTAAACCCACATCTTTCACTGATTACCCACCTCAAGAGCTCCTGCTGAGGAAGCCAGAAGGCCATCTAACCTGGGCAACAGGAAATGATAAAGACAAAAGATGAACCTTGTGTCTCAAGGAAAGAAGAGCAAGAAGACAACATTGACAGAGAAAAAAACCAAATCAAACCACAACCCAAACACACAACCCACAACAACAATGGAAACAAAAAAAAAAACCAAACCAACCGAAACACACAAAAAAAACCCCAAAACCCAACAAACCACAACTACCCCAAAAA